>WEIV01029001.1:513755-611988 GCA_013390005.1 Calyptomena viridis
CCGGCCCTGCCCGACCCCGGCGAGTGGCTCTGCGGGTGTTTCCCACCAGGTGTCCCGGTACTGAGGAAGGACGGGACCAAGCACGGCGGAACGGTGCCATCAGCCTTCGTTTCCTCAGGAAACGGCTGGGACCTGTGAGCAGCCCGCAGCCAAAACCTGCTCTCAGATTTAAACCTTGCCGTAGGAAACGGGGCCTGGGATTCCCTGGCACCTCCGCAGGGAGCTGGGAACTCACGTAGGCAGCCTGTGGATGGTGGAGCTTGGCAGAGAGGCCACTCGGCCGGGATGTGAGGTCCGCGGGCCCGGGCTGGGCTCCGCTCTGCGTCCCCCCGTGCTCTGCACTGCCGTGAGCTGCAGCCCTTGGTATCTGCGAGTGGACGAAAACAGCCGAGCAGAGTGGGTTTGCCTGGGCGTCCCCAGCAGCTGGAGGGGAAACAGCCCTGTTTGTTCTCTCGTGAACTCTCTGGGCACTTCTGACCGACTTTTGGAGAGCCCAGAAAAGAATCCCTCACAAAATGAAAATGTAGGGGATGTAATCAGAGACTAGTATAGTTGGGGCTTTCTTGCAAAACATTAACCACTGAAACGCCTGTCTGTCAAAGAGATCAAGGCTGATAAGTCAGGAAACTTTCGGTTTGGCAAAGGCAACTTCACTGAAGCCACGTACAGCCTGATACTTCAGATGTGCTCTGTAGACAGCATACACATCCCATATAGCATCCAGATGTTCACACATTGTGAGGGTTGGTCTAAGGCAAGTGAATGAGAACCCAGGCAGAACCCCCAAACGTACCTTTCCACAAGGTTTAGTGCCAGCACATAGTCCCTGAGTTTCCTTTACATGGAGACTAACTAATCCATCTCTCTCAGAAGGCCACAAGAAATCAATCTGAAGTTGCAGTTCCCAAACAGAAAGGTTTATTTTTACAGTGGTGATGTGGAGATGGCGATCCTACTTTTTTTTGGCAACGCTGGAGAAATTCCTCTCATTGGCATTGTCCACCTGCGTGTGACAATAATAGCTGATGACTCAGGATGACGGGCTTTGCGACACTTCCATTTCTCTCACAGTTGAGTCACTAGCCGGGATGGGATGGGCCCAGTTGGGAAAGCAGTGTGCAGGATGTGTCTCAAGTATGCAGCCAAAGTGGACAGGTCCTTTTCATAAGTTTGTCTGTCAGAGTCTAGGCAAATAAGGATGGCTGAGGCAAGCCAGACTGAGTGCATGGCCTGAGAAGGGCTGTGTTTCCTCCCTCTGTCCCTTATACCCCTGGCTGCGGGGAAGTGCAGCAGCATCTTCTGGCTCCTTGGGGAGAAGGAGAGCCAGGGAATACCAGCCAAGGAATGAAGCACAGCTGCCAGGCACCACGTCTCCTTGTCCTTCTCCAGTCCTGTGCTATGGTCCATGGAGGGCAGAGGCACAGCACCTGCTGAACGGACAGCAGACAGATGCACTCAGAAAGTTGTGTTTACCAACACCTTGATCAGCCTGCAGCCCTCCCTCCACTTGCTCCAGGAATAATTGCAGTTGGAATAACGGTGTTGGAGTGCTTGTGGTTCATACTTACCTGATACTCATTTTTCAGGAAAAGTCCTAGAGTAAATTTTTATTTGTTCACTTCTTTCACACTCTCCCCTGTTCAGGCATTATTTTGGGGCAGCTTTAAGGGTCCAAAGGGTCCATTTCTTTATCATAAAGCATTTGGAGTTTTTTAATGTTGGGTTTTTTTTTTTAACTTCAAAATTCTGGTATTTCTAATGTGTTATGAGGCCAATTTTGCAGTTCTCTTGTACGTTTTCTCTTGCTCTTATATTGTGTAACTTCACTCTAACCTTGCCTTTTCATCTAGAAATTCTACAGTGGAAAAATGCACTTCATCACAATGTTATGCAAATGTAACAATTAATTCAAACATTTCTTCCATGAAGGAAAACAGAAATTCTTCTAAACATGTAGAAACTGAAGGCTCAAGTCTGCTTTTACTTATTCTAACATCAGTCAGGAATGACACCAAGTTTCTTCTGGGTGGAGTTAACAGCAGAGAAAAAGTCCTGGATTTTCACATGTGTAAATGTGCACTTTTCAAAGTATTTATCCTTCAGAATTTGTCCTCAGATAACCCTGGCTCTAGAATAGCACTCACAAAGTCAGCAGTGGGGGCAGTGAAGAGGTGGGGGAGGGAGGGCTATGGGATGAACCCCTGAGGTACTATAACCCCATGGCAAGACGAGTATCTAGGAGTAGTTGCACACTGGAACAGCCCCTGTAGTACCACCAAGTGATGCAGACCTGCTGGCAACAGTGGTGGGCTGGCTTAGCCAGTGGTAGCAGGTGAACTGGAACAATGTGGAGCTCGGCATGAGCTAAGCTCCCACGGGCTTTTCCAGCTTTTGAGCCAGCTTCTTCAGGCCATATTAAGCTCCACGTTGTTGCCACTTGCTTGTTCTGGATACCACACTCCTACAACTAACCCAAGTGGAGCTGTTGCACTCACAACTGCAGCCTTGTTGCAGCCATACCTATGCACAGCCTCATGCAAGCCAAAGCAACCCCCAACCCCAACTGACACAAATCCTGGGGAGAGTTTCAGTTAGGTAAAGCTTCTCTGACTTATCTCAGTTCTCGCACTGAGGGATTTAGGCTTCAAATTTTGGAACTGCTGTCTTGCTTATTCAGCCTCTTGAAAAAAGTATCAGTCATTAAGGCCCAGAAACAGGAAGAGAAGGAACAGCTGAGCTGAGGGCAGCATAAGCTGGGCCAATACGGGACTCCTTCAGCTTTGCTTTGCAGAGAGTAAAAACTATCTCAATTTTTTTAGATACAGGAAAATTATCGGGAACCTCTAAAGGTTCCTCAAGCAAATAGCATTATTTTTCTGCCTTTTTTGTCCTTTTCAATATGATTATTCTTTTAAATAACTGGTATCCATTCTGGTTTAATTTGCATTTTAGACTGCATTTTGGGATTGATTTTTTATTTTATTTGGATCTGACACAAATGTCTGATTCTAAGTGCCTTCGAGGTTAACAACATGAGCCAGCTCTCATTTTATCCAAATGGATTGGGCTGAACTGAAATGTAAACTTTGAACTGGCCAGTTTACTTCCCAGATGTTTCTGTCCGTGGTTTTTCAGATTGTCCCACTTCCCAAAAGTAACTGGGGGATGGTCTCAGTGTGGCAATATGACCAGGAATTTTGATGTAATCCCTTGCATAGCAAAAAGACAGAAGGTGCCATTCCAGCATTTTTTATCGATCAAAACCCAGTCTCAGCGCAGTATCTATCCTAATTGCTCATAACTAGCATAGTGCAAGCAAGGATCAACTCTGCTTATAGGATCAACATGTTTGTGTTTTTTTTCATGACTGTAGCAGGAAAGGCTGGCGCATACGCTACAACATTTCCTATCTCCACGCTGCCAAGTAGCTGCCTGTGCTTCCAGGGCAACCCAAGGAAAAAAAGCCCCTTTTTCTGTTTCTCACAGAATTTTCCTTGAAACTAAAAGGGACATATATTGGGTTATCCTTCTGGCAGGTTTGTATTTCAGCAATGTGAGGCCTCAAGTAACAGTTTGAGGTAAGATTTAAAATGGCTTTTCTAAAGCAAATTTCTTGTCTTTTTCCCCATGTGCTAGCCTCAGTTGTGGGCAGTCTTGCAGATGCTTGTGCCCAGGGCAAGCTCAGCCCTCCATGCTCTTTCCAGGAGAAAATTGTAGCCCAGGTCTCTGTATGTGGAGAGGGACTCAACAGCAGTCCCACAATTATGAACAGAAGAGAAGATGGATTTGGGGACAGAAGTTACCCTGGGCGTTTTGAACAAACAGCAAGTAAACTTAGTGGCTTTCTTTTGCCAAGTTGCAGTTTGGCAAGTCTCCAGGAAGGACAGAGCAGGAATTTAAGCAGGATCACAAACGTTCAGGTGTTGCAAGCAGAACAAAGGTCACAAATCCAAAGCACAGGTTGGGACGCGAGTATATCTTTGAAACCCCAGCATAACATCAGCTGATTTCATGATGATGAGCACAAAGTTCATCATAAAATGTTTGTACCTCCTTTTGGAGGATGACAGTTCTTGCCCTTTTCCACTGGCAGTCATACCTGAGGCTAAAATACACTGGTGAGATGCAGGCAGCAGAGGTATGATCTCCCCTGGCTGAACCTCCTTACAGGAAACAAGTGTTTTTCCTTCAAATGCTCAGACCATTTTTTCCTTCCTTTTTTACAGGAACAATGTTAAAGTGCAGTTGTCCTCTGCAAAGTGCTTTTGCATAAATAAGGCTTGTCCAATGTTATCCTTGTATGCATTCAGAGTCATTTCTGCTGACTTCAGTAGCCAAAACATAGTCAAACCACTTTTTTACTCCTTTCGTCTTTGCGCAAATAACTAAGGGAAAGTTGGGCTCTCTTTTTTTTTTCCTCTGGACATTGTACAGACTCGGGCATAAAACAAACTTTGGACAGATGGCGTCTAATATGAGAACTGGCCAGTCCATGCCTTCCTCAAGCCAACTTGCTCAGTTTCTTTAGGATTCGTAATGAGTCGGACTTCATCTGGATCCCAGCTTTGCTGCTGAGCCCAGTGAATGCTGTAATGCTGCTTGGCAAACTGAGGATGAGAATCCTTCAAATTGCCTGCTACTTAGACTGGGCAGCCAATTATTCAAAACTGGGGAGTGAGAAAATGAAAGAGAATATTTGTACTGCTGGCTCCAAGCCATAATGCAGGTGCCAAATGCAGGAGTGTTGTTTCCTACACTTCTCCCTGGGCTCAGCAGAGGCACATGTACATACAGCATGGGACCCAGGGGTGCTCCCTGTGCAGATGGGCATGTTTGTGTTCGTCACCTCCATGTCAGGATGAGCCGGAGGCGTGCTCCTCTCCCCTCCCCCCCATGCTTGTATCCTGTTTTCCCTGCGAAGGAAATCTGGGCGGAAGAGCGCTGGGGGGTCCTGGCAGCCGCGGCCGGTCTCGGTCAGTGGAGGCAGGGTATGCTGCTGCACACCTGCCCCACAAGGCAGGTGCACCCCAGGGGACTGTCTGCTGCCCATGAGCCTGCCACCTCAGAGCAGGAGGCCCCAGCCAGGGAATAGCCACCCTTAGACATCTTCATCCCCAGGGAAGCGGTGTTCAGGGAAGTGTGGGGACACCAATGAGGACTGCGGGAAGTAAGAGAGGCAGGAGAAGACCCAAAGAGCAGGCACTGCCCAAGCCAGGTGAACTTTCTACGACCCAGTACCTTGCCTTCCAACCAGCTAATCTTTTCCGGACAGTGTGTGGCCATAAAGTGATAAATGCTGGTGCAGTGAGGTCAGCAGCTCCCTGTATGGCAATAAGAATTTGCAGAAATGGTTGTTATGAGGGAAAAGATAACACATTAATCATCTGTGTACTACTCAGGCATGGAATTTAGGTGGCAGAACATGTTGTTTAGGTGGTGACAGCAAATGTTAACTTCCAAAATGGAAGAGTGCAAGGAGGATCCATCCAAGAGGGAAAGGAAAGCAGCACAGGTGAGCCTATGAGAAGCTATTTCAGACACCATGCTGCACAGGCATCAAAGGACTTGGAAAGATGTGAAGCAGAGGAAGTCCTTAAAGGGGAAAAGGGAGATGGTGGCTGGGGCCTTTCATAAACTGGTTATTGAAGAAGTCTCTCTGATGATCCCTGAAATCTCTCAGGGTCTCAGGCTGCTGTTAGGAGTCATGGCAGATTTGTGGTTTGTGGTTTGTGGTCCTTTCTCCATTAAGCTCTTGATGTGCCTGAGAGGAGAGGCCATCTGAGGAGAGAATGGATAAATACATCCAGCCTGATGAAGATCTCGACCAGGTCCTTTCACAAGTTACAGGAAAAGCTATAGTGAGGGATATTCATAGAAACATCTAGTTCATCACATTTTGAGATTTGATTTTATTTTTAATTCATGAGTTCATGCACACATCTCAAATCATCAGCTGCTGTGAACGTGAGCCATGAGCCACAACCAAATCAGAAGAGGCAGATACACTGTATATAAGTTAGCTAAATAAGTTCATGGCAATTAGACATCAGTTCTGGAAATGGTCACAGATAGATTTAGGTGTAAGCCAAAAATAGAAGGCCCTTCATTTCAAAAAGATGGTATCTTGATCACGGATTGAGGTTCCTTGGGGTTGTGTTTTATGTCCAGAGGTGGTACAACCAATATGTTAATTTAGTACTACAGCCTGATGGAATACCTATAATAGCTGTACCCCCCGCCCCCAGGGGGACACACTCTGACTGTGTCCACATGGAAACAGGTCCGGGATGCTGTATGCAGATGAGTGTTTGCAGGAAGAGGGCTCTTCCACACAGGAAGGATATTTTTATAAACGGGAAGTGTATTCTCCTACCAGATTTACTTCAGTGTCCAGTCCTGGTTTAGGTGGAACTGTGTTTCATCAAGGAGAAGAAAACAAGAAGTTCATTCACAGGATGGCAGAACAAGTTAGCACATGATAGAAAAACACACATCAGTCTGTTTCTATTCTCAGTACTGATTTCAGAGGTATAGTTATTCCACCAAGTTTAGTGAATTGACTTGAGCTATATTTGGTAATAAAAGAATCAGAAGGATGCCACAGTTTTTAAAAGAAATGACAATAGCGACAACATAATGCTCATTGATTTCCTTGACACCCCTGGTGAGTGGTGCTATGTATCTGCATGAATTTGCAGAATTGAGGCCAAAAGAGATAACAACCAATCCATGATTGCCTGGCCACAATGTTGTTTCTTTCCCTTCTGCTTTGTCATTCCCTCAAAAACTTCTGCCTTACTCAGCTGATAGATAAATTAACCTGATTTTTTTACTTTTATTTTTGAAAGTCGACTCTTCAGATGCACAATGCAATGGAAGTAAGTACATCAGAGATAATTCAGCCTCTCATTCAGTTGTGCATCAGCCAGTTAAATACTAATAGCTCTTCAGCAGCACACATTGGCAGCAGCAGCCACAGCTGCAGACTGTGCCTGTGCGTGCGCTCTCCTCTATTAATCTCGGGGTGAACACTCCCACAGCAGCCCTTACTGCTGATCAGCAGCCCTTGCTCCTGTGCAAAGCATCAGTTCTCGTGGTGACCCTGCTGTGCTCCACACATACATGGCAAAGGTCAGCCAGACCAAGACCCAGTAAGATTCTTCCATGACATGGTTACAGCATCAGTGGATAAGGGAAGAGCAACTGGTATAATCTACCTTGTGCAAAGTATTTGACACCGCCCTGCGCAACATTCTTGATTCTGTACTGGAAAAACATAGATTTGGCAGATGGACCTCTCAGTGCATAAGGAATTGCCTGGATGGTCACACTCAAAGGCTTGTGGTCAATAGTTCAATGCCCACGTGAAAAGCAGAGACAAGAGGCGTTCCTCAGGGGCTTGTATTGGGATCAGTGCTGTTCAGCATCTTTGTGAGTGACATGGAGAGTGGGACTGAGTACACCCACAGCAAGTTTGCTGACAACACTAAGCTATGTCGTTGTAGTTTACATGCTGGAGGGATGTGATGCCACCCAGAGGGACTTTGGCAGGCTTGAAAGGTTGGCCTGTGTGAACCTTATTAAGTTCAACAAGGCCAAGTGCAAGATCCTGCACATGGGTCAAGGAAACTCCAAGCACAAATAGAGGATGGGCAGAGAATGGATTGAGAGCAGCCCTGGGGAGAACTTGAGGGTGCTGGTTGACTAGAAGATCTAGCAATGTGCGCTTGCAGCCCAGAAAGCCAGGGGTAATGGCTTTAAAATGAGAGAAGGTAGATATAAGTTAGATATAAGGAAGAAATTTTTCACTATGAGAGTGTTGAGACACTGGAACAGGTTGCTTAGAGAAGTTGGGGATACCCCATCCCTGGAAGAGTTGAAGGCCAGGTGGGATGGGGCTTTGAGCAACCTTGTGTATTGGAAGGTGTCTCTTCCCATGGCAGGGAGGTTGGATCTAGGTGAGGTCCCTTACAACCCAAACCATTCTATGGTTCTGTGAGCAGGACCAAGGGAGCAACACAGGGAGGAGTTAAGATATGTGGTGGAAGTGTGGAGAGCTGAAATTATGAAGAGGATGTGTGGAAAGATGGTACAGTAATGGGGAAGGTAGGGATGCTCCTTTGGAGAGCTGGAGATGAGTGCAAGGGGGATTGGAGTGGACCAGAGGGTCAGGCCATCCATGACAGCATAGCAGAGAAGGATGCAAGATGTACAGGAGAATAGAATTGCTGTTCTCCTGGGCTGACTTTGTCATTGTTTCCAAGCTTTGAGATGCATGAGAAGGGAAGACAGTTGCAATCACACCCTCCTCAGCATGTCTGTAGCCTGGCAGACAACAGGGGCTGATGCATATGCCACCCAGGTAGGGACATTTTCTGTCATGTCATGTCACGTCACGTCACGTCAATATTCCTGACCTTGATGATACCACCACATGCAAGTTGAGGAACTTGAATTAATACATCACTTGTGTAATGCAAACAAGCCTTACAAGGAGTCCTGCAGCAATTCTGAGATGTGCCTGCCTGCCTGCCTACATCCACCCAGCCACTGCACAGGGCAGATATGAAAGTGTTAAGTATCAATCCCAGGGACAATTTGGTCAGGTGAAAAACTCAGGAGAAGATGCTACAACTGTAAATAGGTGTCTGCTGAGCATGGATGAATCTCAGGATGTGTCCACCCAGCTGGTACTGCTTTAAACTAGCTTTCCTGGGTGCTGCCAGCAGTGCAGCAGGAGCTCGATCTTCTAACATGGAGGAAGCTCAGCCTGAACCCTGATTTGAAATTACTCAAGACTCTCTGTAAACTAGACCAAATCAGATGAGCAGGTCTAAATCATCCTCTTCCCTTGGGCTTCAGAGATGACCCGGGGTAAATTTGGATTATAATTTGTCACTCTGTCCTCATCTTCTAGCCCAACAAACCTGATCTATATAATAATGTAGGAATGTGCAGAAATGTCATACAATGTTTGTTGGCACACATGTCTGCACATACACAGGAATCATACATGCATGGCTTTACTGCTTGACAATGTCAGAAGCACACTGTCAGTATTTTTTTTAAATAGAAATATCTGAGAAAGATTGGTCACTTTGTTGCTGGAATATGCCTTTCCAGTGAACTGGCATGTGAAATCGGGATATGACTGGAATGCTCTAGCCCATGCCATGATGGTGGTGTCTTCTTTGAGCCACTTCTCAGGGCTGCTGTTGCCTTCTTCCTTACCCACTCTGCCCAGCCACCTCCAGCCCTACAAGAACATGTAGTCTGTAGGCCATGAACTTTGCCAAGGATGTCTAGGCTGCTCTTCCAAAATAGTTTGAAGTTTCAGCCTGTTTTGTCAGGCTATTTTCTTTTTATCTGTTTATGTCTGTGTTTGACTAGATGACTTTAGTAGGAAGAACTATGCATTTCTTGCATAGTTCTCCTGATTTCTCAGAATTTGAAGCCATTTTCCAGAGACCTAATGGCATTAGAAAGCAAAGCATATCTTCTACATTCAGATTGAAACAACGAATTATATTCTTCAGATTAGGTCTCCTGATTAAATCCTGTCTAGTTTGTCAGCACACTTCCAGGCCGTATGCTAGACAAAAATTCTCTGTGTGTTCGGGCCATATCTTCAGGCATCTCAAAATCAGCAAAGTCCACGGGGTTGTTCTGGATTATACTTGTCAGAAATGCAGAGATTTGTCTGCTTCTGTCAGCAAAGCTGCAGACAAGTCCAAGACTTTAGGATTTGTGGATTTTGAAAAGCATCAAAATGCTCTAACGATGAAAACAGAAAGATTACTCATTGAGATTTCATTCACATATCCCCACCAAAGATTAAAAAACCTTTCTAAATTAATTCTGGGATAAATTCTGCCCTTATTAGTACCTATGCAGTCCAGTGGCTGTCTTCTGAAGTGTACTATGCAACAGCTGTTATCTGTGGTATAGCAGAGTGCAGCGAGAGTTGTTCTGATTTTATAGTGATGTGACAGAGCTGAGGGTGGTTCTTCAGGACTCTGGGTGTTGCTGGAGTAATGCACAGAATGCCTGAGGGAGCTCTTTAGAGGAACAGACAGCCCAAGGTGGATTTAGGGATGCCTGCATCTGAGTCCAGGGTTTTCGATTTAGCAATTATGTGCTATACAAATGACATGCTGAACAAGACTTCTGAATACAGCAGTGGTGTCCTGCTTGGGCCAAACATCAATCCTAAGGGCCCGACATCAAAGAGAGATGATACCACCAAGCACTGTAACACCCAGGAGGAGAGCAGTGTTAAGAAATTAAGGGAGCAGCTGAGAACACTGTTTATCAAGGGTGGTCAGCCACAGAGCTCTTCCTTCCTTAGCATACAACATGCCATCCCAGAACTGAAGGTGCTGAACAGCCAGGCTGACAGTCAGAGGTAAAAAAGCTTGGGGAAAAACAGCCTGGTGCTGTAGTCTGTCCCGATGAAGCTGGTCTTTCCCCAAACTAGATCTCACAGAAAACAACTTGCTTCCTCCAGCACTTGGACTTTCCTCTCCCCACCTCACCTCTATGTTGTAACAATGTTCAGTGGTTCCCAGTCCCATGCCTAGGGCAGAAAGCAGTCCAGCCACATCTCTCTTCTCTTTTGTTTTCCTGTTGCTAGCCATGCCCAATCCTTCCCTCACCATACTAGCGTCAATCTGCACGGAGCTTGATAACCCAGTATCACACAAGTGGAGCTGGGAAGAGATAACTGGAAGTGCATATGCCCAAGATACGCCTCAGGTACCAGCTGTTTCAGTAAAGAGACAGATTAGATTTAAAGGTACAATGCCCTCTCCTTGTATGCAGCATGCATAATGCATAGCCCACACTGCGTCAGCCATTACCAGGAGGTGATACAGGGCATTTGCAGCTTTGCTTCTACTCTGAAGTGCTCTTCTAGAGGGGTGTTTTCCATGTTCAAGGCTTTTATCTCTGCAGTCCTCAAAACATAGTGGACTGTGGGTCTAGATGCTGAAATCTTGTCTGTAAAAGCTGGTGGTCACTGATGATTCAATCTTTTCTTCTTTAGCTGGCATTTGTCATTAAATAAACAGTGTGCTTCCTCTTTCTCTCAATTAAATTGTGCAAATCAAGAGTAATTCCGGCTCAGTGTCAGCTTAAAACAGAAACCAAAGATTAGGAATAGTTTTTGTTTGTAAGGAGAAGTTCATGGAGGAGCAAGGTGCCAGGTCAGCAGCCCAGGAGATTGCAGGGTTCACTAAAAAATGGCCTAATTCCCAGCAAAGTCCCGGTGCCTTGCATTTCCTATTTAATGGCCCTGTGCCTCCCAAAGGCTCCCTGCCAACAGGAAATGCTAATCTCCTGCATGTAGGTAGGATTTCAGGCATGATGGTGCTGCAATGCTTTCCAGAACAGGTGCACAGGGAGCTTAGCCCATGACTTTGACTGTGGGAGAGGTCAGTCCATTGAAGCCCACCAGGTATCCATGCTCTCCACCACTGTCATGGCCATAGCCACCCCTCTGGCAGAAATTGGACCAAAGTCACCAAGTGCCTTCCACAGCTCTCCCCAAAAAGGGAAATGAAAAGAAAAAATAACAACAAAGGATGTAGCTGATTCTCTGTGCTTATTATTAGCGGAGGAAGGGCTGGGATTAATCACCCCCACAGAAGCAGCTGTAAAGGATGGAAGTAGTTGATCAAAGTGGACTTTGTTATTCCTGATGTATCATTCTGCTGAGCAATGAGAACTAGTGTGAGGCACTAGAGCTTCAAAAAGACTTTAATGACTCTAAGGCTCAAACCAAGGACACTGCTGGATCTAATTGAGAAGGAAATCCAGGACAAGGTGGAAATGGTGGAAATGAGTGCTTTGGTCTGAGGAATTTTTCCACATCTTTCATTTCCTAATTCCATACCTTTGAGGTAATAAAATTTGTAGTGGTGGAAAAAAAAATAGTAGGACAATGGAAAATGTTCCTCTGTGGGACAGGGCTACGTGTGGCTTGGCTGCATCTGATCGCTGCACTGTTGCATGAGGGGAGTAGAGGGCACAAGGATCCATGTCATTTAGCTCTCTTCAGGTACGACAAAACTGTGGTCCCTCTGCCTCCTCCTATCCTAGAATAACCCCTCCTATTGTGGGGCAGTCACTGAGCACCTCTGAGATCTGGGCAGGCTCCCTTTGCTCCTCAGTGGACAAACAGATGCATGACAAGCACCTTCTTCATCCTTGGTGTGTAGCCTTGACATGGTCCCTCTGTTAGCTGTGGGGACAACAAGCCACCCTGCGCTGCTGCTGGGAACTGTAGCAAAAAGCCATGAGTGAGTATGGAGAACCTCTGCATTTCCCATGGGAATGAGCCTTGGGGAGCTTGCTTTGTCCACACTGAAATTGCAGTGACTTGGTGGAGCTCTGCCAAACATAAGCATAGCCCTATGGTTGCAAAGCAGCGCTCATCCTAGATTGGAAAAGAAATACATGCTCTAAGGGGAAGCTTCATTCTGACACATACACCATGTCCTTCTCTTCTTTCTTTTCTTCCTTCCTTCCTTCCTTTCTTTCTTACACGTTTCTCTTTATAGAGCAAATGGATCCAAAAAAACATTTCCTACTGAGTAGTGCTACCTTGTCTGAGACAGTCAAGGACATATTGCCCAGAAGTAGCCTTTTCTTCTGCTAACAAAGTATTGGTCCTCTCTTGAGATAAAGTCCATGAGCAGATTCATATCTATACAGACCCTGAGTCTATCAGAGCTCATTTTAGTGCCCTCCCTGGGTAAATGACTTGGTGTTTTCCACAAGCTTGAACTGCCGTGGAGACCCAAAGGCATCTCTGGGCAGTTCAGGCACAAAGTTTCATATATAGACACTAATTGCTCTACAAGCCCTATGTTGTCAGGTGCCCTGCAGAGCTACAGTTTCCTGCAACCCTACTCAGGTATGGTGTGGTCCCTCTGCCTTCAACTGGCACATCATTTTCCTGAGTGAGGAAAGAGTAGAAAGTGTGTCAGATTCTCTGTAAACAGAACAGTGGGTGTTAGTGAGTCCTGAATCAATAATCTGGATGGGTGTGTCCTTCTGACAAAGACCACAGCACAAGGCTGGGTGCTGGGCAGGCACCTCTCCTGCCAGGAGATTTGGGCGTTAATACTGGTATGCTGGATAGTACTGGAGCTGTTAAAGTAGTGCTCTTCTTGAGCACTAGTAGGGTTTGGAGACATCAGACCTGATGTCTCCACCAGCCTGGTCTGGCAGCAGAAAGCTCTAAACTTCCAAGGCATGGTATGGACACTTGTTATCAACCAAGAAGATGGATGAAAGCAGGAGGCCTGAGGCTGCAGTAAACTTCAGTCCACTTTCAAGTCTACTGCGCTGTTCATTGTGTGGACTTAGTTGTAGCCCTTTTCTGCTCAGCTTAGTAGAGGGCAGCATTACCTTCCCCTGCCTGATCCATTGCCTTCCCTTGCTGCTATTACCAGAAACACCAGAGAGACACCAGCATCAGGGAGTATCTTTGTTATTTTCTCCCTCTCTTTCCAACAAAGACCTATGGCTCTGTTTCTTGTCACTTTTGACAGGAAGAATCCAGTGTGCATTTTGTGGTTAAAAGTCAAAACTGAAAGCATATATCCCTCCCTTCCCTTTCCCAAAATCCTGCAGCTGTTGAGTCAGCTGTTTTACTTTCTCAGTTTAAGCATGCAGCAGCATATTCTGATGAGGAGCAAAACAAACAAGCCTCTGGAGAAGATGGACAGGATAAGTAATGGAGAACCAGGACCATATGCCTCATGAGGGAATCTGACACTCCATGTTCTGGCCAGGGAGCTTGCATCTTGACTTTCACAGCATGCTCTTGACTGTCACTGCATGTACTTGGGGACCCAGTGGACTTTTCTAAGTCCTGTTGTGCTGGGTGTGTTACACGCAGGGCAGGGGCTGCCTTGTAGAAGAGGAGTATGTGCATTTTTGATGGAGAAGAAGTACTGCAGGGAAATACTATGCTGTACTTGGTGCAGATGGGACCCCATGAGTTATTTTTTCTGAAGCAGTTGTGCTTGCTTTCGGCTTCCATGAAGGGATGGAGCCTTGTCCTGCTTTTGACCCAGCGTCCTCCTGTAGCAGCCATGCACTGTGACTCAGTCATTGTGTGCAGAGTCCTGCTTGCTCCCTCCTGGCCTGCTGTTGCGCTCCTCAACAAGAGGCAGGGTGGACCTGCCCTGAGCGCAGCTGCTTGTGTCTCTGGGGACGTGACATTAGGTGGGGTAGGGAACTGCTATAGCTGCATCCCCTCCCTTCTGATGTGGAGGTATTCCCTGGGGAAGCACCTGATTGGTGTTGTAAGAGCATCAGGACATGCTGAGCTTCTCCTCTGCTCCTGTGTCCTGAAAAGGGCTGAGGAAGGCAGGTGTCTCCAGCACCAATGAGCAAAGAAACTTGGTGTCCCCTGCTCATCTCCTGCTTCCAGGAAGAGCTGGGGCTCCAGGGACGGGTTAGAGGAAGCAGAGCCCCACATCCTCAGCAAACACAGCTGAGTGGGCAGTGTGGCATGCTGAGAGGGAATTGCCTTTGTTATTTCAACACAAATGAATTCAGAAATTATGTTTCTGGTGATGTCCCGAACTCTGCCCCCAGTGTCACCAGCACCTCAGTTCTGCCCCAACTTACACAGAAGCCTGGCCAAAGAAAAAAAAAAGTGAAGCCTTCCCCAGCAGCAGCAACAAGTACCACCAGCACCATCCTCCTTCATACTCTGGTATCCAGGGATCTGCTCTATTTAGTTAAACAACTAAGCAACTTGGTTAAACAGCTCTGCCGCAGAGTCACCAGCTAACATACAGGGAACACTGTAGTCCTAGCTCTGCCCTCCATAGGCAGCCCATCAGAAATGGGTCAAACTGAAGGCAATACAGCATGGGCATTCAGCAAGACTGTCATTGGTTCCCAAGCAAACACCCAGACAATTTCAAATATTAATTCTATTGGATGCTGCATCAAGAAAGGCAGGAACATCTCTGTCTCTCAGAGCCAGGGGGCTGAGGGCCATCCTGAGTGTAGCAGCTTTCATACATGCCTAAGGATGCCCTGTCTGGCATCCATCCACCTGGACTCCTACGCATTTGGAAGATATGTAGAGCTGATAGGGCTGATTTCTTCCCAAAATGACTCTATCAGTGGTGGAGCTGCATGAAAAAAAGATGTTTGGATTTTCAAAACATCTTCCTGTGAGGTCTTCTTATTTTCCCTTCCTTTCCTTTTTTTTTATTTTTTTTTACCTTCATGGTGGTGAGGCACAGCATGAACCACATGAAAAAGCCAGCGAATCCCAGACAGAAGCCGATGGAAAGGGGGAATACAGGCACTGAAGCAGATTTTAGAGAGTGGAAAAGAAAAGCAAATATGGCCAAGAAAGTTAATGCCAGTGACAAATTAAGGCAAAAACAGATTAATCTGCTTAGCTGTGTGTCCTATGCTGAGAGTAAAGGGAAATAATCATTTGGGGTCAGTTTGGCAAAGACCAGGCCTCAAGAAAGTCCCTTAGTACAAAGGAGACTGCAGCCCCTTCCCATCCCTAATCAGCACATACTCATACGCTACAATCTTCAAAATCGTACCTATCGTAGCTGCCCACCCAGCAGGCAGCTTTCCTAGTACAAAGGGACCTTTCCTGAGAGAGTTCCTGGTCTCACAGAACAGCACAAACACTCAGAACCCAGAAAGCAAAACTTCGCTACTTTCAGCTGGCCTGATGAAAGCTCCCTGCCGCTGCTTGGGAAGTCACAGTGCAAGCAGGTCCTGTGACAACTGGGAGCAGAGTCTGAGTATCTGTGCTCTGCTGCTCTTTCTGAAGGGGCAGTGAGGAGCGGTCATGTGCATGATCACTGACAAGAAGAAAGAGCTAGAAAGGCAGCATTCCTGAAGGAGTTGGTGTTTCTGTCTCTCCCCAGACAGGGATGCTCAGGGGCTCAGGGAGAGCACAGCTTCTTTGAGTGCGACTACACTCAAGGCTGGTTTTGCACAAAGGCTTGGTTTTGCACTTTATTTTCACACCTAATGCCAGTTCTGGGTTGCCGGGACAAAAGCAAGAGGGCTGGACATGGTCCCTTGGTGTCAGCAGTCATACAAACAGTCAGAGCGAGTTGTGGCACTGCGTGGTCTCTCCTCTGGGCTGGCAGAAGGTATGTGCCTTCACCTCAGCCACCAATGCAGCCTATCTTTTCCTGACTGGACCTTGGCTCTGGCCTACCCTGAGCAACCCTGCAGGCTTGCTGCTGCAGTGACCCAGCTGTACTTAGCAAGGTTAATATTCATCTGTCACAGTGTAGTTGCTGAGTGACTCTCACAACATGCCATGAAATGAAAGTCCAGGTCAGAGCAGCTCTGACTCTGTCTCCAGCCACTCAGAACTCAGCCAGCAGAGAAAGACCAAACCTCCCATGAATATGCTGGTGACAGACCCTGAGCGTCCAGCACTGGGGACTGAGGTGTTACAGCACTGTATGCACACCTCTAAGACCTGTAAGACTGTGTCTGTGCTATTCCTTGAGCAGTCCCTTCTTTGCCCAAAGAGAGCGAAACCAATGCTGCACCTGTGTAAATACTGCCTCATCAGAAAAAAGGGGACTTGGGCTTCTCGGCCTCAATGTGAGGATCTCCCAACCTAATCCAGGAAGCAAGGGCACACAACACCCCCGGCCATCGGGCTGCTGCTGAAGGATGCATCCCAGAACTGCATGGGCACAACACACCAGATTCAAAGCAACAACACCTGGCTGTCTGCTCAGCTGGCTGCTCACCCAGGAGGCAAAGAGGGAGCCTGATGCTGTAGCAGACATGGTGGCATATCTAAGGCAGAATGCTGCTGGAGAGAGAGAGGAGAGGGTCAGCTGCCGGGTTGTATTTCAGTGTTGCACACTGGTTTAGTCTCATGCCTTGCTCTGCGGCACACCCCTAGCACAAAGGATTTGACACCAGGTGATTATCTGAAACTGGAGACACACGATGTTGGTGCATCTTTGGTTACAGATATTATACCGAAGCCTTTGCTCTTACTGATAATGAGTGTATTTCCTTGTGGTTTGGGCTTTTTTTGTTTGCATAATTAACGTTACATTTACATAACATTACATTTAATTTCATTACAGTGAAATGAAAATACTGTCCACATAACTGTGATGATATGTTATGCCCAAACATAACTATTCTGTTTTAAGGTGACTTGCATGAGTTAGTCTTCACTTTTAATTATTCATGTCTTGAACACAGCATAGGTGAACACATCTGCTTGGGGCTTCTCCAATTATTGGCTATTGTCTGTTTCTGGACCTGAGGCTTCCCCAAGGTTGGAGTAGAAATATTCGCCAGCTGCCTGAACTACACAGATGTTGCACATCTGTTTGACAGTGTTTACTATTTGCAGGACTCTTCTAAATAATTAATATTTTCAAATGGAATGTTTGTCATCGTGGTCAAGATACCTTCCCCAAGCTCTGCTTGCAGGACAGGAGGAAAAGGGAAGAAGCAAAAAAGAAGAAAGGAGGAGAGAAGCAAACAGACAAGTAAGGAAGAAAGATGGAGATGGGGAGCCAAACTGAGCTGTACACTATCACACAGTTTATTAACATTTGATTAGCATAATGAATATTCAGCCCCATTATTATCTTATTGTTCCTCTTTGCATAGTATGTTAAGTATGAAAAGTTTGTTCTGTGGGTTTTCTAATTGTAAATTTTGCCCCTGGAGAAATGATTTCTTCTTATCAGAAGAGTTGAAGACTAAGGATTAATTTTTTAAAAAAAAAGGAAGAGGAAAATATGTTGCAAGACTGTTACTTGCATGTCTCATAAAATCCAATGCCAAATAATTTCTACCACACATCTATGACTTACAGGGATCTGTTGACCAGGGTACGGTTTTAAAGCACATATGTGCTCTGAGTCTGTTCTTATCTTTACACGGCAGAAGTGCTACATTTCAATGCGCCAACATCTAACCCACTGATTAAATTTATTTTGAAGATTATTTAAGAGGTGGATGTCAAACTGAAATGGCACTGTCTTGGAGACCGGCCAATTTTCTCTGGCTGAAATGCAGATCAGCAGGAGCGCCTGCACCTCTCTCAGCCTCATGATTTGCCCCTGGGGCAAAGATGCAAAGAGATGTGGGGAATTGCTCCTAAAAGCTTCTGGCTCCTGGGATGGTTGCAGGACGCCACACGGCACCTCAGCGTGGCCAGGTGGGCTCTCCCCTGGTGCTGCCTCAGGGAGGCCCCCGGCACGGCCGCCCTGCTGCTGGGACCAGCCATAGCTCAGTAAATCGTCCAAACCAAGGGAGGGACAGAGGGGGGAAGGAAGAGGAACCACAAGCATTGACTTATTTTCTTAAAGCCCTGGCACTCTGGCTCGAGGTGGCCATGGCCCCACATAGTGACCCTTGATCTGCAAAAAGCTATGCCACACTCCCATTGCACACAATGGGGCCACCAGCTGCCCACCATTCCCAACTGCTACCAGGGGTCTTCATCCTCTGGTTTGTTCATAGAGGAGAGGAACCTGCATTGCATGATGGTACCAAGCACATGGGCAGCTTTAGTGTGCGATTGAGGTGGGTGCATCCCATGCCTCTCATTCCTGCTCCCTGCTGTTGCTTCTCCAGGGAAGCAGCGTCCGGAGCTATGCACTGGAAAGGTCTCTGAGCAATTTTCTCTTCAGATCAATGGGCACTTTATTTTCAGGAAGAAAAAAAAAAGGACTAGAGGAGCAGCTCGCCAGTGGCAGCCGGAGGGGGCCATAAGGGCCCGCTGCCAAGGCAAACAAGGAAGCCACCTGATGTGACTGGGGTCAGATAAGAAAGCTGTCACTTCAGGAGCAGGTGCTTCCTGTGCTGCGCGCCCAGCCCAGCCTGCTGACCACTGCCTGACTGCTGTCCCTGCCTGCTGCAGGCAGGCACCCATGTTCGCTGAACTCTGTCCTGTGTCTCCCTCTGGGAATGTGGGATCTCACAAGAAGGGGATGGCCACATGCCACTGACATCAGTAAGTTATGGGGAACAACTGAAGGAGCATGTGGGCAGGGAGCAGTGAGGATAGCTGGCTGGGAATACCAGTCCTCCTGGCCTCACCCAGGGGTGCGAAGCATGAGAGAGGTTGCTGGAGGCATCCCACAGAAGGAAACTGAGGGTTTGAAGGACATCTGGGGTGTTTCTCCACCCTAAATGTGAAGTAAACCTTGTAAGATTGTGAGCCTGGGCTGGGAGAGCCTGGGAATAGTTTTTGTACCTGCAGTGTTCAGATAAAACCCAACAGGGGTTTCAGGAGCTGGTTTCCCTCTTCTTTATACTGCTGAAGGAAGCTTGAACCCCACTGCAGGGGAGGACCTTGCCTGGAAGTGCTCCAGAGAGACCCAACTGCATGAGGGGGCACCTAGGTCACCCATAGCTGGCCCCCACCAGCCTGGGACAGTCCATGTCACTCCCTGCCCACAGGCAAAACAAAGGTCTGGCTGCCAGGGGCCTCGCAGCCAGCAGGAGAATCCACAGCAGGCTTAGGTGGTGCTCTGTTTCCTGACAGTGCCTCCTCTATATGCAGCAATGGAGATCATATTCATGAGGTGGTCATAATTTTCATTCATGATGGGGCCAGCACTTCTTTTGGGGTCCCTATGTCAGCTGTAGTTCAGCAATTCTGCTCTTTGTTTACTGCCATCTCTTTTTTCCCTCCTGGTAAAGCTACATTTACTGGAAAATATGGCTCCCCCATCCCTTTAAACAAAAACCATAAACATAAACCAGACTTGTATGAAGATGAAAGGAAGGATTAAATAGGAAACCTAGAAGGTGTTTTTCCCTTCCCTGTGCACAGCCAAGATGCAAACACCAGCATTCAGGTGAGAAGCTAAGGCCAAGTCCGGTTGGAAGGTTGTGCAGTTGTATTGTTACCTCATAACATGGTCTGTAGCACTTCACACAAGGCAGTGACAGACCAGAGGCTGCATTCCCCAGCAGCCATGTCCTCACTGTCCTCTAGGAAAGACACAGCTAATAGAAAATGTACAGGGAGGGAGGAACATGTTTGGGAGCATGTGCAGTGCAGCTCCCCCACGACATAGGTATGTGATGTTGTCCTCCAAGATATAGAAGAGAAGCAGTCCGCAAAGAACAGCAGGTGGCATCTGCTAATGAGTTGTTCTTAACTGGGCATAAACTGACTGATGACAGCCTTTTGTTTAACAAGTTAGCATTTTACCATACCACTTTCTAGCAGTAAGAGAAGATCCGTATTCTCCTAGAAATGGGCAGAACGGCCCTCAGGAGGTACATCATGTCCCATCCATAACTAAAGGTGAGCTCTCAGCTGCTGAGGTTGTGCTTAAAATAGTGAGAATCCATTTTCATGAAGAATGCTTACCAGTGATGTCTGTTCCCCATCTCTGTCACTGGTTTGCCCTGTGAATTTGGATAAATCAACTTTGCAAAAGAATGGTGATAAAATAATTGCCTACCACAATGTGGTGGTTTCAGACTTCACTGATTACTTAGTTCCTGGCAGATAAATATGCAACTCATTGTGAATGGGAGAGGGATTTTTTTCAGAGGTGAATGGGTTAATGGTATAGCGCTCTCTGAGAGCCCTGGGTGATTAATTAGCACAAGATGAAGTAGTG
This sequence comes from Calyptomena viridis, assembly GCA_013390005.1. Classification (NCBI taxonomy): domain Eukaryota; kingdom Metazoa; phylum Chordata; class Aves; order Passeriformes; family Eurylaimidae; genus Calyptomena; species Calyptomena viridis. The sequence goes on from WEIV01029001.1 coordinate 534,392, forward strand.
GAATAGGGCAGAGCTAAGAGGAGATTTGTACCTGAGGGCTTTCTACTGGCTGATGAGCAAGCAGATCAGAAAGGGCAGATGTAACCATTACAAATGCGATTGTACTTAAAATGTCAGAAATTTCCAAAACAGGCAGAAAGGCCATTGTATTCCAAACAGTGCTCAAATGCCACGTCACTCAAGAAGCCCTGCATGTATTCCTCTGATCATGCAGGCACATCAATGGCATCTCTGCTGGATCATGTTTCCTAAGGGGTCTACTTCAGCTCTAGAGCATGCTATTTGCCTTGGAAAGTCTTGGGGGGCCAGCAGTTTGCTCTATCAACCCATCAGCCATCTCTGCTGTGTGCATCTCTTCCTTGGGGTGGGATAGTTACTGTTGTGGCTGAATGCACTTTTTGGTATCATGTTTTGGTTGACTTTCCCTCTGAAGGCAGCAAATTCAGTGTGCTGTCTGCAACCAACTTTAGGAGCATAAAAGCACACACTGCACAGAAGAAAACTTCCAGAGGGCACATTGTATAACACAGCACAGAGCAGAGACACCTAAGCAATCTCCAACTGTACAAACCTTGGTCAAAGTGCAGTCTAGGGAAAGAACTTGGTGTTGACTCTGGGCAAATGGACTCACCTGAGATGAAATCCCCGGCTTTTTCACCCTAGGTCTGAGGACAGCCTTCACCTCAGCCTTCTCCAGTCTAGCTTTCCATGCCAATTCCTTGCTCTAAACCTCTGATACTTAGATACCTGATACCCCCAGCTGTGCTATCTTCCCCTCACAGTCTCTCCTTTAAAGGGTTGCTCCTTGTATTATCTGTGGTCGCTTCCTTTTTGCTCCGTTCCCAAACACCAGGTCTATTCTTGGAACGTCCGGCTAGAATGCTTGTATTGACGTCAAAATTACTCAACAGTTATTGTCAGGAAGGACTTGATTTGCATTTGAATAGAGTGGGGTTTTAATGTCTCAGAAATAAGATGCTGTTGGGGACAATGTTTGGAAAGATTCCCCAAGGTAAATATAAGGAGGCAAATTGCATGCGTGCCTCTTCTTCTAAGGACTTCTCCAGTGGTGTAAGAGTGGGGGAAAAAAACAATCTCTGTGGAGTGGAAGAATATGGCTGCTTTCTCCCCAAACCCCCTTCCTGTACTCTGTCCTCAAGGTCTGATAGAGAGGCCACAGTGCTGCTCAGGCTTCCTGCAGGGGAGGAACTGCATTGCTGACAGGCCCCTCTTGGAAATACTGAGGCAAATGTAAACCAGTTGCTCATGGATGTTTCTTAGGAGGAGGAGTAACAGAGACTTAATGGGGATTTTCCTGTAAAATAAATGACCTGCATCATTCTCTCTTTTGCCATGAAACACCTGAGTTTGGATGCACCTTGATCAGTCAATCTCCCAGAATGTCCCCCAGATAAAGGGCAGGCTGGGGATTTGGATCACTAGGATCATTATTTCAAGTCTCAAATCAGTGACTGTGAAGTCTCAGCCTTTCACATACTTGAGGAGGTAGTATAATGTCCCTTGCTGTTTGCTGTGTGGCTAATGCATCAGATGAAATCTTGACACCATGATCTTTTCTGTGCATGAGTGTTAAGACAGCCAATTCTCAGCATTTGGTGAATCTAATGAATGCAAGTCATAACTTAAAGCTTGCTAGCTAAAAGACTTCAGGGAAAGGCTTCAGGGAAAACACTAACTCTACCCATGGGACAGGATTGCAAGCTTCATCAAATCAGGCATATTTTTATTACATTCATGGCTAGGTTTTACTGTATCTGTATAGCTGGATGTCCAATGCTTTTGTCTGTGTCCATGATAGTAAACAGAAAGTTTCTCACAGCTAGAAACTGAAATCCCCCTTCCCTATCAGCAGCAGGGATTTCAGTGCTGTCCTGCTGCTGCCAGGTCCCTTTGAAGTAGGCTGCGTTAGTCACAGCATATTCTAAGTTGGGAGGGACCTACAAGGATCATCAAGGGCAGCACTTAAGTGAATGGTCCATACAGGGATCAAACCCACAACTTTGGCATTATTAGCACCATGCTCCAACGAACTGAGCTAATCTCAGGGTATGCAGATATGCTCTCATATGGTGAAAAGAATCATGGGGACATACAGGATTACATGAATTAATATCACCTGACTAGTAGCCTGGGCTTTATTCTCATTAGTATTAGACGTTTCTGACATGTGGAACTCAAATGGATGCTGCTCTTCTGCAGGGGCAGGTGCATCCTGGGACTCACCCAGACAGCTCTGGTGCACAGTGTGCTCGTTTTTAAGCAGCTGTGGCAGTAGAGGTTGGGCCTTTGGCTCTTGCATGATCATTTGATCCTGCTGTGCCTCATTTCTCCACCTCTGGGATGAGATACTTCTTCCCAACTTCTTTAGGAGGACCTGTGAAGATTCTTGGACACGAGTTAATAGATGCCTTGGAAGTACCTACCATCAACAGAAAGCACCTTCAGGTGGTACCAGTGTACCTGTGTGCAGCCTGAGATGTTACAGACAGCTTTACCCAGAAAGCAAGCAAGGTGCTGAGGAGCTCTTCAGACCTCTCCTAGGGCTCTGCATCTTCCCCATTCAGAAGACATGGTCTCCCTTGCTGGATCTGCCTGGATCACATTGTTGAGGTAACTAGACTCAACTTTTCTATTCCAGCTCTTCCTTGCTTCTCACCCAGCCTACTTTAGCAATGTACTCAGGGCAACAAGCCAAGGTCTTATTTTCTATCATGCTGTTACCAAGAAGGATGTGAAGCTTCCCAAGCTCAGGCTGATTGCATGTTTGTGATGAACAGTGTCCCTGTTTACAGATAAACAGACCACAGTCCCATCCACGTGCTGTGCACAGAGCAGCATGGGCTGGGCTGACCTTCTACTGCACCTCCCAGGTCTTCCGCTCACCCGCCTTTCCACTGCTGGGTATTGCTGGTATTGCTATGTCTGTTTTCCCTTCTGAGCGTCTCTGGGGAGGTGAACTTTAAGTGCTGCCTAAATTGTGCAGGACTTGCTATCAGTGTCACTGCCTTGGCCCATTGTCCAGCCAGACCCCCCAGGCAGTGTCCCTGGTCAGCATTGTCCATGAGAGTGGCAGGAGGGTGCCTGTGGCAGAGGGAGGACCAGTGCACCCACAGGAGCACAGGACTTTGGGCTGCAGACACCAATGCAGGCCTAAGAGGGACACCAAAATCAATGCCACCATTCAGTTAGCAGACAAGAGTCAATCAGCCTGGCTGATCACAGCAGCTGCTCCTTTGGAAGTCCCTCTGGCCTGGACAGCAGGGACATATGCCAGGGGGGCATGTGGCAAGCAGCGTCTGTGCTCCAAGAAAGCACCCTTCCTCTGATGCCAAGAGGCTGCTAATAACTTGTATGTGACTGAGGACACTGCTGTGCTCTGGGAGTGGGGTGTCTCCAGCACACCAGATCACCCAAATGTTTTTGCTAGCCTTCCCTGCCATCCCTAGGTTAACTACTACTTGACTAGATGTCTTCAAGGCAGCTTGGTGAGGAAAATCCTTGTGGTGGAGGAAGAAGAGCATATTCCCAGCTAAAACCTCCGTGCTCAGCCCAGGTTGCAGGGGAAGGAGCCCAAAATGCTCATGAAGAACACGTCTGACTGGCTAGACTCAGCTCTCACTTGCAGTATCTCTACGATCCTGTGCAAAATGCACACAGCTCCCTGACCCATTCCATCCCTAATGCCTGTTTTGCCAATCCATATTGTGTCAGAAGCTGCAGATGCTGGGCAATGAGACATTGCTGTGTATCTGGGAAATACTTGCTGCTTGCTAAACCAGAGCCTCTTGTTTTATTGCAGGCCAGAGAGATTCTCAACCCTAACCTCTTCCTGTACTTTTCCTTGGTAGCTGTGTGTTATGTACACACAGCACAGAGCTGTCAGACTAAGCACACGTAACATGTCAGGAGGAGGTTTTGTTTCGATTTACCGCCTTTAATAGCAAGATGTAACTCTGGCTCAGTTTTAGTTGTAGGAAGCAGACACAACCCATCCCAAAAGCAGAACAAGGCATGCCTCACCCCTCCACCATGATCAGTTGGAAGCAGTCGGTGAGCACCCTGACTCATGGGTTAGAGATAGGGATAGGAACTGAGCCTAAACTCAGTTTAGCTGACCCAGCTGGGCCCTGGCAGGGCTGATGTGACACTACTGTGAGGAAGCTGACGCCCAGGCTTGAGGGGAAGGTCACGTTTCTGGGCCCCCAGGGATGTCCAAGGGGGCATCACTGGGGGAAGTCTTGGTGCAGCCTGCACTGGCATTGCCACTGGCACTGGTGGCAGGGAAGTCCAGGGAGCCAGTTTCCTCTGCTACGGGCAGTGCTTTGCATGCTAGGACACCTGAAAAGCCTGATCAGGTGAAAACCAGCAGGATGGCAGTAGAGCAGGGGCAGGTAACAGAAATGAGCATCCAAGGAGGACCATAATTGGGTGAGGAATATTCACTAACATTTCCCATGCCCAGGGAAAAACCAGGAGATGCCCCAATTCCCCTGCAGCTGGCAATCCCCTGTGCATTTCCCAAACCTTCCCAACTAGTATTGCAAATGTGAGTTTGGGAATTGTGGGGTTTAATGTAATGTGCCAAAGCAAGCAAACTCAACAAATCCCAGAAAATAATATGTTCTGTTGTTTAGCTTAGGAATGTGAAACTAGCACTCAAGGGAGACATCAAGACACTGCAAGAATTTTTTTGCCTATGGTTTGATAGCTCAGTGTTGGCCAGATCACTTGCTTATCAAAAGCCTAAGGTTACTGGCATGCCAGTGAAATCGTATGTATTAATCCACCTGAACATCTAACTCAGTGGAAGTCAGTATATCAAAACAGTTATTTGCTTACTGGCTGCTAGTGTAAATCAGTCTGAGCGCATTTTAGTGACTAGAATAATGGTTGCATGAAAACAGAGAATTAGACATGAAGGAAGAGAAGTAATCTACTGGCTGTGCCATTTTATACCAGTTGAACACGTAATTCATAGCTCTGGAAGTGACAAGTATAAGCATTCTGTGGAGTAATTAATTTATATTAACAGTGGAGAGTAGTTTGTAGACTTTCAAATATCTTCTGGGAACATTGTCAAAAGCACACACTGAGAACTGATGCCTGTACCAGGATCCAGGTCTCTGCCCTGATGGCTCTCCGTGAGGGCTCTGTACTGTCAAGCCCTGGACCATTGCTTTTCCTTCTCCAGCACATCTCAGGGTAGGGATTCCCTCAGCTGGTCTTTCTGGCTAACTAGTGTCTTGGATGATGCTTAACTTTCCAAATTCCTGAGGAAGGCTAGCAAATGATTTCTTATGAGCAATGAGTGATTTCCTCCATCCTGTGCTTTCTTTGCTGAATCTTTAAAAATGTGGCCAGCATCTGATCTTTCAGGCCAATGTTCAGCATGCTTTTCCTTTAATTTTGCCCAAATCACTCCTTAGCTTCCCAGAAGAAACAAACTGTGCAGAACTCTGAAAAGCAGCTGGACGTGTGTCACATTCAGCCTTTCTCAGTAATGCTGACTACAGCAACACTTTCCCAGTGTTCATGAGCTTTTCTCCAATGACAATGGAAGGTACAATGGTACAATTTAATGGTGAATCCACCATTACAAACTTTTCAGCAGGTCTTCAACTAGTGCATTTAATTTGTTGTTTTGTATCTCCCACATCTTTGCTTACAGTGTAAGCCATTTCCCGGGCACTAGTCCTTCTGCATTTGTATGCTTGGTATTTCTTGTGCATGCTCTCCCTACCTCTTGTTTTCTGACTTTATGGTATTATTAGTGTTTCTCCTTGTTCATTATTAGTGAATCACTGTAAACATTTCTGCCAGAAACAAAACTGGATGAAAAAATCTGAAAATATTTCAATTTTTGTGGGTGCAAATGATGATTCATTAAAAGTAAAGACTTGCACAGCAATCTGAGTTCCAGAATACTCTCTAGGGTAGATTTCCCAAGTCTCTGATGAAAACTAGCTCAAAACCTACATCTGTTTTACTTCATTGGGAGGTGCTTTTGAAGTTCTTGAGGCTGTGCAGGTCAGGTGCTCTGGACTGTTCTGACCTGCTCCCCTCTCTCGTGGTCTGTTTTTGTCAGCACAGACAAGCTGGGCTGTGTCCAGCTCTTCTCCAAGTTGCTCCACGAAGCTGAGAGATGATGAGTCCAGAGCATGCTTTGGCCCACTCAAACCCATCAGACTCTCCAGTTCCATCTAGATGTTTTTCAGATTAGTACATGGGTTAGTGGTTGGGAGGTTGGTGCATTCACCTCATGCAAGGATATGAACCCATATCTCAGTCCCACATGCATACCTGTTCTCATTTTTATGTTGAGGCGAGAAAAAGGAAAGAAGGAATTGGATTCATTCTCATTATCTTTTTCCAAAAGTCTCATCTTTTTGCTGACACAAGTGGGAATAATAGCATTTTTTGAATGCACGAGAATGTGAAAAACCCTGTCTCCAGTTCACACCTTGACAATGGGAAAATTATATTACTCTCAGCTTCCTCAGCTGAACATTACATTTCTGTAATGCATTCTGTAATGCATTACATTTTCTGTAATGCATTTCTGTAATGCAGTAATGGCATTATCTGTGAGGGTCTCTTGTCACCTCTCACACTGCTATTACTTTACCTTTTTGAACAGCCCTCTTTCCTGAGTGCTCTGCCTGAGGCTTGTTGTTTGACTTCTTTCCTTATATTCACTGAATTTCCTGAGTTGCCCCTGAGTTGTCTCTGCTTTACCTTTGCTTCTCAGGAAACCATGTAGACTTACCAAGCTGTCACTGATGCTGTCATGCAGGAGGAAGTGTGACACATGATGAGTTCTTGTTGACTTCTTGAAGTGGCTTTAGGTCTTGCAGCAGCTAAAAATTGTCATCCAGTCAGATTTGAAATCATTGTCCCAATGCCCTGTCTATTAGCCTTTTTATAGCAGTTTTTCTGGAGATTTGAAGTGTTTTGTTCTGCCTAAATCTCGTCTCAAATTTTACCATAAGTAAACTGCAGACCCTTCTGAACCCAAGTGACTGTGAGCTCTGATAACCTGGAGAGCTGGTATAAATCTATTTCAATACATGAATGAGCAGTCTAGGGCCTGCCCACTCCATCTGGAAAACTCCAACCTAACCCTGCTCTAGGGGTACATTTGGGGAAAGCAGTGCTTGACAAGACATTCCAGACATACCTGTCCCATCTCTCCAAGTCTCTTTTGCCAGGTTGCTTTTAACGTTTTCATCTTTGTAATCTGTGTTCCTATTACAAAGCAGGTGTCCTGCTTAGGAATATTACCATTAAGGTTATGCACCGGGCTGTAGGGTGAGTTTTTGAGCTTATGCTTGGAGCAGGCTTCCAGTGTGCCATGTTCAAAATGGCCACTTTCTTGAAACCTTTAGGAAATCTAGCTCAGATACAAGTTAGCTCCCCATCCATAATCAGCTTTTTGCCTTGGAAGCCCCAAATGAATGTCAAGCCTTAGGCATAGTGACTGTCTTACCTCCCAATAAATTATAACCTTTTTTAAAATTTTTTAATCACAGTAACATTAACTTTTTTGTGCAATATCAAGATCTGATGCTTTCACTTCTGCCCTTGCTGAATAAACAAGGTTTGAATGGAAATGGAGACACCTCCTACCGCCCAAAGTCCTCTCCATTCCTAGAGGAGATTGTTGCAAGTAGGAACTGAGACCCATACCAGCGAATTCATTCTCCAAGAGGCAACACCACCAGAAGCCCTGTGCACACTGTGCCCAAAAACACAGGTGGTAAAAGAAAGGCCACTCCTATTGCTGCAAATGCAATGCTTTGGAGAATTCGGCACCTCAACAGTTAACACTGCATGTACAGTTCACAACCTACTGGTACCTTCCAAGTGTGGCTAATCACTCACAGCCCTCCCCAGACCTCCTGCCATTGACATGGCCTTTCTCTTTATAGCTCTGCTAGAGCGTGTTCAAGTTTCTGTCAGAACCAGAAACATGCCACACGCTGCTCTAATCCCTTTAGCAGTGCACAGACACAAGCAGCTCTCCAATAAAAGGGTGAGTGCCACCCCTGAACTTCGCTAATTCGTCACAGTCAACAGGATTTTTTCCCTCTCTTTCACAGCACAGCAGTAACTTAACAAGCCTTTGATGTGCAGGCTGGTCCTTGTCGCATCTACAGGCTGATGAAAGTGCTGAGGGTGGCAGTGGACAAGGGATGCTCAGCTACGGAGTGAAAACCAGCTTCCCTCTTAGCTGTCCCTGTCATCCAACAGTAGAGAAAGAAAAGGAAGAAAGAAAGAAAAAAAGAAAAGGAAGGGTGAGGAGGAACCATTTCCCAAACCACCTCATATCATCCCTCCAGGCTCCCCCTAAATGCAGTTTGGGTGCTTCTGTATCCTACAAGGCAAGAGGCCATCTACTTTCCTCCACCTCCACCCTCTGGCAGCATGGCAGGGAATAAAGCATCCTCAGTCTTCTTGTGTCATCCTAGTAAAGCAGCAGGGCCCGGGACTCCCCAGGTCATCTCTATTAGATTTACGATTTGTAAACGCTTAAGACAGATGGGCCTGGCTAGTTCCACAGAAATGCCGTACAGGATACAGCAGGGGCCCTGCTGAGCAACATATTTTTTCCTCTGCACCTTGCAAATTGCAGCCAGAAGAGAGCATGAGCAGGTTTTTTTCCTCCTGTGTTTAGGAAATCTCTCTTCCATGGCTGGTGAAGAAGGAAGAGCTGAGTATGCTTTGGGTGTCAGCATTAAGGTGCATGATGAGCTTGGAGCCACTTCTCAGGCACATGAAATAATATGGCTCACAAGTTCAGACAGTGAGTCCCTTGTGATCAGTGATCTCCAAAAGGTTCCCAAAAGTAGAACGGGGCTGTGGGCTCACTCTGCCTCAAGTCCTACAATAGGTCCCACAATTTGTATGTGTTTGTGGAAACACATGTTCATCAGCTCTGAGTAACGAATGTGATATCTGGGAGGCCACGACTAGCTTTTATGAGGTCACGCTTGAAGCCCCATCTGTGCTACTCACATCAGTCCTGGTGACCCTCATCAGCTGCCAGTCTTTGCCATCTCCTTTCTGCTTGGCAAACCCTTCAGGCTTATATAACTCCTCTCACTTGCCCATGAGCCTCAGTGGCTTTAGGAAGAAGACAGAAAGTGAAGCTCAAGAGCAAGTTTCCCAGTGGATTAGGGGGAGAGAGCACAAAAAGCAGGAATAGAAACTTCCTTGCATGAAATTGCTACTCCCACACCAGGTCTCAGCTTGCCAGGGTGTCCCTTCTGGGGTATTCGGTGTTCCTCACAAATGACAGTATCAATGGATGCTCAGCAAATTCCATGGCCCTGCTGTGTGTACACACATCTGCGTGTGCATAGGTGTGCCACAGGAGTGGCTGTGAGCCTGTTGGGGTGTGCACTGAGAGTCTGTGTAGCACCTAGGAAACAGTGGCAAGGGTCACTTAGGGGACACATGCTGGTTTCTCAGAAACAGCAATCCAAGTTCCACTTTCAAGCACTGTCAAGTCCTTTTTAAGGGTCTAGAAAGGATTGTGCACGCACACGCTATGTTTATTAAATGCACATACAGTTAAACACAAGTCAGGATGGCTCTTTTCCTTTCAGGATGGTGACCCTGTTCTAGGGAAACTGATGAAACCCTACAGGAGGGAGATCTGAGTCATGAGAGCTTCTCATGGAAACTTACTTCCTGGCCTCCTTTTTGCTGTGTACTGAGAACAGGAGATGAACTAAGGCATGGTGGATGGGACCTGCAATAGCATGAGCTCCCTGAAGCACGATAAGCAGTTTTCATTCCTATAAAACATGTGGTCTTCCAGTATCTACAGTGTTTCCTGCTTCTTCTTTATCCCCTTTGTCCTCCTCACTCCAAGCCCCGCTAAGTGAGCAGCCTGTGGTCTCGAGTCACACATCCATTCAGTAACTTGCAAAGTCCCATCATTTATAATTCTTAGACACACAAGCTGCCACTTTCACATACGGAAATTCCCAAAGGTCAGAGAAGGGAAATGGTTAATTCCTTTTATTCAATGCCTAACCTCCCCCCTCATCCCCCACTTCCCACCCCCACCCTGTGTGAACAGGAAGCTTGAAAAGGAAAAGCTTTCTGAATTCAGCAGCTGGGAATGGAGGAATCCTGGAACTTTATGCTGCAGAAGCTCAGAGACAACAATAAAGGTTCCCCACCATCCAAAAGAGCAAATATATATATAAAAAGAGTTATCTTTTCAAACAAACACATGGGGGATGGGAGGGGTCAAAATCCCAGCAGGCAAGTACTGAATCAGCTAAAGCTCTAGCAAACACTGGGAGACCTGACAGCATCAGAAGGCCAGTAAGTTGAAGCTGGGGAGAAGCCTCAGGTGGTGCTCATACAGGTGTAATTTACATCTTGCTTATGTCTTGTTTGAACTGCTGAGAGACATGATTCAGAAAAACCCTCTTTCAAATGCTAAGTGACATGGGAAATGGTCATGAAAGTAGTGTGCAGGGATGTTCCTCTCTTTGTAAGACCAGCCTCAGGTACCAAAAATTTACATCCCTTTCAGATGGGGAGTTTGGGGTGGCTGAAATCTGAGCTACATTTGGACTTTTGCCAACCTGAGTAGGAAGATGGGAATGAGGATGATTTACTTAGAAAGTACCAGAGTGCCTGCCAGGACTGACGGGAAGCCAGACTCGTGTCCCAAGGAGTTTACTTGCTAATTGAAAGCAGAGGCCTGTTAAAACAACTTTCCAGGAGTCTGGCACTGTAGAGCACATGCCTATGCTTTTGACACTGTGGTAGAGATTCTTAGAGATCCTTATGGATGGTTTTAGGATGCCACAAAGTTTCAATGAGTAACGTGAACAAATAATCATCTGAGAGGCAAAGACAACCAGCTCAGTCACATATGTAGCACTGAGGGTGAAAGAAGACTGAATTTGGCATGAATAATTTGGAAAATATCCTCCCACTTTCAGAACATTTAGCCCCAAATCAAGGGTCTTTGAGCCTGATGGTCAAAATGAGCTACTAAAGTTACTTCTTTGCCCTCTCTGTCTACATGCAATTGTCCGTATGCAAGCAGGAGCAACCTTCAAGAGAGGTATGAGACCAACCTATAGCTTGACAGGAATGCAGATGCTTCCAGTGGAGTTTCACCCCGCAAAAAATGCAGTCCACTGCTGTGTCTCAGACCTGCTGCAGCATACTGCAAACCTCAGCACTATGACTCCTAAACTAACTCAAATATGATCAGTTGTAGGTTTTATTTAAGTCTAGATTAAGGTCCCCACAGATTTTGTAGACTGCCACCAGAGTTATGCAAGCAGGAGCAACATAGCCTGGAAGCTTTGCCAAAATTAACTACTGCTTAAAAGGCCTTCTCTAGGCTAGATAGGGTGAGCACTGGCAGTTACAGAAGAGGCAGGGACCTTGTGTTTTATTTCCCTGCTTATCCCTTGAACAATGTGTGTCAGTGCTCCATTTGGGGTTGCAAAGAGCTCAGGGCTCTTTGGAGGGAGGAGATACCTGGAGAGGTGATATTCCACAAACTGGAGAGCACAGCCCACCCAATGATTGCCCTGTTGTTCACAGTGCTTTGCTCTTTCACCTTTCAAGATCTCTGGAAAATAAGGGGTATGAAAACTACCCTTATTCAGCCTTTGTGATGTGTACAGTAACAAGTAAATGCATGCAACCATTGCCATCAGCAGCACTTAAATGTAATGATCACTTTGTCCTGTGAAACACAGGGTTCTGCTGCTCCCATGTATATGAAAGGCTTCCACAACTGGAGGAGAATGATCCAGTGGTCTAGTTATACCATCCCTCTGCATTTGTAACCCTGCATCTCCTTCTCAGCTATGCAAAGTCATGCTTGTACTTGGCTCATAGTGAAATTCATCACAGTCTTCAAATATTTCCCCTTTTGAACCTTTGGATATTCTCTCCTGCTTACAAATCTGTGTTACTTGAATGCTGCCACTGCTAGGATGTGATGTAATGATCAGACTCTCAGGCCTGCTGTGTCTCAAGGGACCCCATCCTGGACTCCCTTATAGGCCATATCAGATAGCCCTGATGCCATCTCTCCCACCACTGACAGAGTGGAAAGGGGCATTGGCAGTGCCTGCTCCCCTCCAGCATGCCCCGGTCGGGGTGACCCCGGGGACTGTGGCCAGATGGCATTGCTCAAAGCGATCCCACTTCAGCCCCAAGGCACTGCTGGCACCACACCAGCCTGGATCAGACCACAGTGAGTCCCCTGATCTGAAAGAGCTGTCAGGCTGAAAAGCAGGAGCATATTTTACCTGGCTGCAAACCCCCTCAGTGCACAAATGTCTCAAGGTTTTCTTCCCACCTCAGCTATTATACCATTTACTTGCTTCCCTCACACCAAGCACTGACAGGGACTTGTAGTTACTGGTTTGCGTGCTCTCCCAACCCCTTGCCCAGTGCATTGTTTTCCCATCCATCCACAAACCCTGGGTCCATCCATCCATCTGCAGGGTTAGGATCCATAATCTCTGAGGGCAGGCAGTGTCCTGCTGTGTTTAAAGGGGAAATAGTAAATGCTGCCTGAGTTACTGTTGATGTAAATACCACATCATATTTGACAACTGCTGTAAGGCAAGGCTTCATTAGTAGTATTTTGCTATTTGACTTTAGGGGCTGCTTTCTGAAGTTTTCCTTTTCTTTCTTTTCTTTTTTTTTTTTTTTTTCCCCCACTGTCTTGTTTGTAACATCCCCTTTGAACTTGTGACAATAAAATTTCCTTCCCCACTGATTTAGTCCTTTTCCACTTGGCACGCATGGACGTTTTCCCTGCTGTTTCTATGGAACCAAAGTCCCCATGAGTCCCTTTTGTTTACTTCCTTGCAAGTAGCTGAGCATCGTTGGTGAGGTCAGAGGAAAGGTGCATGGCTCTGGGAATAACAAGAGCAATGCTGCCAACACCAATAGGCTATTGAATTAACCTGCCTTGACATCTCTCCCATTTTCAGGCTCTCACTTTAAATATACCAGGGTTTATATATTTCTGCCTACCAACATACTTTCCAATTTAAGCTGGCACCAAAATGAAAGTACCAAAATACTATAAGAAAGTCATAACATTTGTGTAGTAGCTAAAGCAGTGAAGATAGGGATGAAAAAATGCCTCACGTCAGGAACAGGTCTGACTGGCTTTGGGATACAGGACTCCTGTTGTGCCCTCTCTGGTACAACATTGTGGCACTGGCTGGTTATGCTGGGCCACCAACACCATCACTCCACAGAGGCTCACCAAGCCCAGGGACCAGGAGAGCAGCTCATAACTCCTTCACATACAGACAGTTATTTGGTTTGTGGGAAGAGAGAATATTAAATGGGAATGTTTTCCTGAAGTGTCACTGGCCATTGCTGGAAAGGGTGTATCACATTTTTGGGGCAGGTGATTTGATCCCATGTTGCAGATATTTTGCTTCTAATCGATCCTCCCCCTGCAGACAGAAGGTTCTGCACAGTCAGGTGGCACCTGGGACAGGAACCCCAGACTCAGAGGAGATCAGTGCTGCTGGCTGAGCCACATCAGCCACTACACTCCTGGATCAAGCTTGATCAATTTTATCCTCAGATTCATCCAGGAGAGATTCCTGACTAGAAATGGTCCAAACAGGATGAATATGAGGAAACGTGTAATTTCAAAGAACTTCTGCCATCTGAAATGATCTGTAATGCTGTTTCAAACCAGACACTGGGCAAGTGTTAAATAGCCAAGTGGATCTCAATGAAACAGGTGAAGTGAAATTGGCTAGTAGCAGCCTTCAGGGACGATGGTTTCTCCACTGCTGTACCAGGTGGCTGCACAATACCTCACAATTAGCACCCACCAACCTTCCCCAGGCCTGCTGGCTGCAGGGGACCCCTCCATCAACCTGCTCCTTACACAGCAAGGTCTTTATTAAACTTTTGTGAGGGACTGCATGTGATGCTTCATTGTCTCCCTGTTTGCAATGCCTAACAATGCAGTGGTGCCTGGTTTGCAAATCTGCAAGCAGAGGCAGCTGTTTTACCTGGCTAGTTTTAACCACTGCTAAAATTTTTGCAATGTCCTCTTAAGTTTTAGCCCAATTGCCCTCGTTCTTCTCTTCACACACACCTTAGACCTCATCTCTGCTTGCCTTGAATGCAACTGAGATGAGCATATGCCCATGGGAGTCTGGTCCCCTATATTTAGGAAATCCTTCCCCTCTCAGATCATCATAAATGAGAAACAGCTTTGCTGAAATTAATGACCTAGATATGGAGATGCTTTGAGGAAGACAGTGACCATTGTAAAGGTCCCTGTGCTACCTGTCCTCCACAGATCAAACCGGACTGAGATGTGCTGTCTCCCAGGAGGGACATGGGTATGGGAGCAGATGTGCTGCCATTTCCAGGCTGGGTCCCTGACTGTGGAGGCAGCATGGCATGGAGCCAGTTTGTCTCCACTGAAGACATTGCCGGGTCTTTTCAATTTGTGTTTCCATTTGAAATATACAAATGTTTTGCAAAACACAGTGAAGAAAGTGAAATATAAAATTTCCCTTTGAAAACATTTTTGCTCTTGTTCTTCCTCACCTCCAGCTTCAGCTCTCCTGTCCTTCCCTCCAACCTCATTTTCTAAAGTGAAGGGAAAGAGAAATAAAATGAGAGAAAGCAGAACATCCTTCACCCTTTTCACTAAAAATCACCTTAGAAATACACAGCTGTTTTGACAATAAAGAAAACCGTTATTGTCATGCATTGTAGTATTGCTGCTGAACTCCTGCTCTTCAGGGAAGAAATAAACACATATGGAAATGCTGGTGATTGCTCTTCAGCTCTGCTCCAGGGACTTTTTGGGTGCAGCCACCCATCCCAGGCACACTCAGCTTCCCACCAAACATGGAAAGCTCCTGAAGGTGGGCAGGAGATGGAGCTCCATACAGAACTTACCAAGGACTGCCGTACTGGTGTCATTTTGTTTACAGCCAGCATAAAGAAGGGCAGCTTGTAGGGAAATATGCAGTCTACATATACAGTGATGTAGAAGCAGAGACATGTTGTGTGTAAATTAGTGCAGGAAACGCGAGGTAACTTTGGTCCCTCTGAACCCAAGCTTTGCAGATGTATAGAGGATGGAGCCTTACCCCACCATGCACAGGGGCTGAAGGTTTCACTTCTCAGTGAAGAGCTGTCTCCAGCCTGCGAAATGCAAGATGTGCTGGCAGGGCACTGCCACACAGTGGTCTCTTCTACTCAGCAGGGTTCAGTGTCATGGAGAAGAATCCCAAGCCTACCGAAGTGTTTCTCCAAGTTGGCATATGCAGCTGGGGTCATGAGGCTTCTTAGTTTTCAGGGAGAAGCACGCCTGCCAGGGTTGTAAATTTGAATTTCTTCATGAAGGGCTCACTCCTAATAACAAGTATCTGGGCAGTGTCCTCCATGGGGGCATGATAGCAGGCATAGTACAGCAGCCTTTACTCTACAATCAGTGGGCATGAGGGGAGGGGAGGGAAGGAGAGGGGAGGCGAGGAGAGTGAATTGGGCCAACACCTGTTGCACACACCAAAATGGTTCTAGAACTGGAATTAATTTACTCATGAATAACAATCCAGTATTTTGGCCTTAGTGTTGTCAGCCTGGCCGAAAGCTGGGATGCTCAGATGTAACGCATCAATAAGAACCTCATCTTGTGGTGAAGTACTGCATTGCTGAAAAACAGTAAGGAAAATGCAAGAAATAAAAGCTCAGCAAAGAGATGCTGTGACTGAAGTAGACAAAAAGGAAAGACAGCATGGGAGGTGGAAGATATCTCTGAAATCTAATCTCCACCAGATCTTTCATACCACACCTGTGCAATGAGACTCAGTTGGACATAAACTATGAGACATCAAATTCATCCAGATCAACTTCAGAAAAACACAGTTGTTCAGTACCTCAAAGATTAAAGTAGCCTGGTGATGGAAATAGGAAGCTGCTGAAGAACAGACTAATCACGTTGCTTTGTATTAGCTCTTGCAAGAATATAGCAATGAAAGACTTTTCACTTCCTGAGTTCCTCAATATACTTCCCCTTGCCTAATTTCTTCGTTATGCAAATACAATTTCTGTTTCCATGAACAAAGAGGATGCTTTGTTTTGGTTTCCAAATACTATTGAGAAGGTGAGTTTACAGTTTAATCAGCAATTAAATTTAGGTCTGGCTGCTGTGAGATTTAAATTATTTCTATTTTTCTCTTCATAGTGCCCAAACTCCTGCCTGTTGGGTAGAGTGGGACTAGAGGGATAATGTTGGCATTGTCAGGGTGCCTTTGGAATATAAGACTTATTTTTAGAAATTACATCGCTGTTAAAAGACCTAAATCCAAGTGACTTTCTCAAATGATTAAGACCAAATCCTTATAGACAGCTGTTTCATTTTGAGTGAAATCAAGAGGATTACTTACTTACATGTCTCAGACTTAAGTCCATCTTGAAAACAGAGCACAAACTCTAAATCATATAGGCAATCAACTTTTGCAAGCAGAAGTTGAGAAGCCTGACACTGATCTTTGTTGTATTGGCATGAGGCCAGAGTAAGTGCAGCAAGGAGTTGGACCAGAGCGAAAGTTGAAGGGAGGAAGTCCAAAAGCTTGTTTGTGTTCTCCAGAAGGCAAGCATAACTTGCTAAACAAATGTCAGGAGAGATCACATCCCACTCTTCTAGAAACCAGATGAGAATTAACCTGAGAAGAAACCTATGTCAGAGGTGAAACACAGGAGCCTGAATTTTAAGAATATAAATGCCCAACTGAGTGCATAAAAACAACAGAGGAAACAATCCAGGAGCTGTTGCATCATGTTTTGCCCCTTTCATCTGTGTTACTTCTTCACAGAACGTGCATACATCTCAAAGGGTTGCAGTTGCCAGCCTGTCCTTGCAAAGGAGCTTCCCCCACAGGGCTCCTTGGGAAAAACACTGTCTAAATCTCTGAAGCAACCAGCTGCTGGAATTACAGCATTTGTGTCTGAACCACTCTGTCTCCTGCTCAGAGCCCCTTCTAACTCTTCGGCTCTCCTGTGCATGTGCACCTACCCTGCCATTACTCTTTCGCACACCCCTCTGTACCTGCAGTGGCTTTCTTGCAGTTATTAGCCCTTTGCACTGCCTCAGGGAGAGCAGGGTAGCAGCCGTCTGCAGGGATGGCTGGTGCTGGAGGGCAGCTGCACAAGTGCAGTGCTCAGAAGAAGAGGCAGCAGCAAGGCCGAGAGAGAAATCAAATCCATACCACATCACAGGCAGGAGCATTCCAGCCTGGGGAATAAGGATGACCACTGTCATCCCCACAGCCATCCCTACTCCCAGGGACATAGATGTAACATAGGTGGTTTCACACTAACCGATATGTTGGAGAGAGGGGTGCTTTCCCAGAGGCTGTATCGTAAAGGAAGGGTATCCAAGACAGAAGATCTGTTTTCTGATTATCTTTAACCCTGTCTAATTCTAGGCTTCCAGCTGACCTGGTGGTCTCTTGCACTGTACCTAGAGGTATCACTGTGGCAGAGTAATTCAGATTGGCTTGTTGATCCAGCAGAAAATTTATGAAACAGAAAAGAAAAAGAATTCTGTTGGTTCTTTCTGTAGCCTCTAGGATTGCAACTTCCAATGCAAGGGAGGTGCCAGGAATGCATGGCTAGGAGCAGACAGGAAGAGCAGGACCACCCTTTCACCAGCAGCCCACAGTCAAATCTGATTAAGGCTACATGGGAAACTGCACCCTGAGGGTCAGCAGATATTGTTCCTGGTCAATGCACAGCCCCGTTTTCCCCATTGTTCATGTCTATTTTGCATGGGTGTTACCCTCCTGGTACGAACACAGTTACTTCTGCAACATCTCTATAGGTCTTGAAGAGAAGCTGAGGTTCACTGATTTATAACCACATCATCCTTCCAAGATCTGAGCTTTAATTCTGAATTGTACAGAGGATCAGCCATGAACAAAGTCAACATGATCTAGATGAATTAAGCCATCCAGAAGAAGAAAGTATTTTAAAAATCACATCCCAATAAATAAAGGGATAAGTTTGAAAGAAGGAAAGCTTGTGAGCATTGATAAGGAAACAAGAGCTCCAGGGATAAAATAATCAGGAACATCCTTCAGCAAACTGCATCACCTGCACTTTACCTACAGATGGTATTATTTAAGTCATGATGCATTAGTCAGCCCTGTACATAAAAGCAAAAAAGTGAAACATCAGGATGAAGCGAGAAACCATCCTGTCTGTCCTCAATTCTGGCTGACAGCACGGGTAATGGTTTATTTTCATTTCTGTGTATTTCATGACCGCCTGAAGAGGAATTTCAGTAATAAAGCAGTCAGACAATAGAGTAGAGGTTAGGGTCCCCCCATTCCTGACCAGTCACAGGGTGTTTGCTGGTGGAAGGGAGGTGCTGATAACCTGGGCAGATATTCAGGCTTCCGTTTGTTTTGCTGCCCCACTTAATCCTCAGAGTGCCTGAAGCCAGCAATGCTTCAGTTAGATTAATGAGCCGAACTAAAACAAACCCGCAAGCTTCAAGTATACACTCTCATGTTTAGCACTGTGAGGTTCACTACCAAGAACAGCAAAGTTCAGATACAGCTCACCAGTAGGAAACCCCTTTTTTTTGTTTTTCTGCAGCAATGAAGGAGAGACTGAACACCTAGTGATGGAAGACTGTGTCTCTTCTTGCATTGGGCGTGGAAAGGGCTGAGCTCATTCAGGTTTTTGCCTGCTGCTTCCACTACAGTCTCTGTTCCTAGCCAAGAGCATGCTGGGCAATGAACAACTCAGCTGGCTTCAGGGATAAACCACCAGAGGAACTGAGGACAGAAGAGCATCATCTTAGCCTTTAAGATCTACCATTAAGTGAAAACATTTCTTTAGGGGTTTTGTTTTGAAGTAGCTATTGCTGTTCACTCATGGTAATAAAATATTTTCTCTGCATTTTGCTTTTTGTATATTAAGGGGGCCAAATGTCCTTCTTCCTGTGTAACTCAGGAGATTCTGCTTAGGTATTTTAGGAAATCATAGCACTGAAGACTCATAAAGAAGCAAGCTGAGCTGCCACTGAAAGAAGAAGGGATGTGAGCAAAGGCTGTGAATAAATAGTCATTTTTAAGAGAGACAAAAAAAAAATCATCTCAAGGAAGAAAGGGAGAAAGGAGAGGAAGGAAAGGAATTTCCCTTCAGCCAAGTGTATATGTCAACTCTCTGAAAAGCGTAATTTCTCATAAAGCAAAATAAAAGGCTCAGGGCTGAGCTAAAATATCCACTATCCACTTCTGAGATAGGACCCTGAAAAATGCTGTTAGAGTCAACTGCTCTTCATGCCAACGGTGGTGAAGAGAGACTGACTGCAGTGCAGGAGTCAGATAAACAGGTGGAAAGCACAGGAAAGGCAACTCCAACAGTTAGAGAGCCAATATCAACTGATTTTGACAATTACAAAGATTATCCGAGCTTGGCAATATTGCTATGATGCTGCATAAAGTATTTCTCCTGTTTGAAAGAGCGTGAGAAGGAAGCACAATTCCTTTCTTCTGTAAATAGGTTGTTACCTGTGGCAAAGCATTGCCAGGTGCTCTATTATTGAAATCTCCTTGCCTAAAGTGGAGGACCCAAATCCAAGACAATAGAAATTGGCTTCTGTCACACCAAGTATTTCACCTACACTCAGAGTGGGAATTTCCAATTGTCCTGCATGTGATTTCCATGTGTGTGCTGTGAGCATGCTCTGTCTGCCAGATCCACATTGAGGAGGACACTCACCTGTGATCATGTCACCTTTGTGTGGTGCCCACAGGATGAATAGAAGAAAGACAAGAAATCTCTGAGGCCAAAATTCTGGCTCCTCTATTGCCTTTCAGCTACCTGATGAGGCTGCAAAGAAGCTGGGGAGGCAGCTGGAGAGAAGGGAAGCAGCCCAGGTTCCTCCAGCAAAGACTCCTTATAACTCAGGGATAGGAAGGTATCAGTAGCAAGAGTTTAACCAGAGTTACTTGTGGAGCCCAGTTAGGACATGATGGCAGGTAGGACTGTGGCAGCTGCAGCTAGATGTGGGAAGTGTTATGCTGACCACATAGCCTGTTAGGAGAAGCCTGTGAGCCACTGTGGTGTGAGATTTCCTCCTGCTCCCCATCCAGGTTGGTGCACACTCCTCCAGAGCTCAACCTTCCTGGAACCACAGAGTCTGCATTACCTGCAGCTTGCACATTCGACATGCTCAGTCCTAAGTGAGTCACAGAAATGAGAAGCTGAGAAGGCATCACAGCCTGACCTCTCACCAGCAGGGAAATCCCAGGAGATTTGAAAAGAGCAAGCAGTAAGAAATCCTCTGACATCTTGTGAGTTCTCTCCTCCCTCATAATGTCTTTCTTGTAGACTTCTCCAAAACTGTGAAAATCTGTGAGACTGCCTTCTGCTAGAGTAGTAAAGGAAACCTAGGGGAATTTCCCCTGTCATGCTGAAACTCGGGAACCATTTAGTGTGTAATGATTTGGCAAATGTTACTGAAAGAAAAGAACTCCTTCTTTTCACAGATGAGCATCAACTCACTGTAATTGCACCAGAGAGAGGAGTCTCTGAAAGAAATTGAAATGTAAGGTAGGCCAAAATTTTCCTACAAATGGAGCACCAAGATCGTTGTATATCTTATTTGCACTGGGTAAATCAAGATGTATAATTATTGCAGATAGCATGAGGAGCTGACATGGAGGAAGATCAAAGCCTATAACTAATACCAGAAGCTGCATTTACAGCAGCCAGAAAAGGGTATCTTTGCCTGGATATCATGTTAAGAGTTTTCTGTATCTCTGAGGTTTTAGTTTCCTTTTTGTAACCATAAAAACTATAAAATGAGATTGACATAAAGATAACAGGCAAGTAAAGTAGTGCTCTGACTGAGCTGAGAGCATTCCCAGCTCTGAAACTCCTTCCCCTTCCTCCTCCACAACACAGGATCTTTAGGGAAGCAATGGAAGGCACTGCTCTAAGTGTTGCCCTGGACGCTGTAGTTTGCCTGCCCCTGAGAAACTACCAAAACTTTTATCTGAGACCTAGCTGTTTTATGAACCTTGGTTTGCTCTTGAACACCACTGTGGATACTTGAAGCAGCTCACTTGGAAGCAGCTGAGCTAAACCTGTACCACACCCCTGACAGCAAGGGTTGAAGATTATGCTTCACCATCACGAGGGAGGCAGCATTTCAGCAGTGCTACAACAGCACTGCTGCTCTGCACAACCAAGGTATGGGGCAGATTTGGCTGACTGAAGCAAGAGGGTTCTGAAGTGCAGCAACCCTGCTTGGACCTGCCAGAAGGCTGGGCGCAGGACACAGTGTACGTGACAGCATCCAGCTCAGGACTAGTCAGAGCACAGATAAAAAGTGAATCCAAGAGAGTCCACCACATCTGCTGGTATAGGACCAGCATGGTCCTATGGATGTACTCACAGCCTGGAAGGCAATGCTGACCCTGGCTACAGCACAGGGCAGCAGCCAACAACATCCAGGGAGACCACTACAGAGCAGCAGATCATAAGCCCCAAAACCAAGAAGTGATGACTGTGTTGATCTTGCATAGTGAAAAAACAGCTTTCAGGAAAATGGAAGACCAGAAAAGCAAATCATGAATATTCTGAGTTGAAAGGGACCCACAAGGATCATCAGCTCCAGCTCTTAAGTGAATAGCCTATGCAGGGATTGAACCCACCACCTTGGTCTTCTTAACACCATGCTCTAACCTACTGAGTTAACAGTGTATCTGGTCTTGAGCATCTGTCTCTTAGTTCTATAGAAGCACAGCTGTGTTATTTTACTACCATAGCTAGAAGATTATTTATATGTGCACAGTACAATTTTCAACTCATATTTCAGGCATCTGTGTTTACTCTGCTGTAAGCAGGTCAAGCTACGAAGTATTCTAGTTCATGCTGACACATACAAAAGACTGTTCTGTGCTTCTGCTGAGAGCCTCTCAAAAGAAAATACAACAGTTTGGAAATAACTCTTGAAGTGAGAACTCCACTTTGTTTCTTCATGTTAGAGGAGGAGGGAGGAGCACAGGGAAAGGTAATTCATGTTGGCACATAGAACTTGGACTGTCTGGAAATAAGTGGTGATGAATGGAGGCACCACATAAAGGAACTGCAATGTGTCCTTCACAAAAATATTTCAGCCTTTTGCGTGTTCAAACAACTTTCTCTCTTGCCCTTGTTCTTTGGGGCAGAAGCAGTGTGAAGGAGACAGAGTCCTTTCCAGAGGAACTTGGTGTATCCATTTCCACATCCATTCCAGGACAGAAACACCTTGAAGTTTAAAAATCACTTCTTTTGTGGGAGGCAGTTCCCTCCATCTTCATCACAAGTGAGGAAAAGACAGGTGGTGTCATGACATCATATTGTACAGCCCCAGAATGTAGGCAATGTGAATGCAAAACCAGAGCAGACCTGAATGGGAAACAAGAGCAGAGGGAGTGCAGGCCTCAGCCAAAGCTTCATGGGATGCTGGTACTAACATCTGCAGTAAAACATACCTTTCTGTATCTACATTGCACTGAACTAACTCCAAGGTACCAAAGACGGCCATCACTGCACAGATACCAGTGTATTTGTATCAGCCACTGCAAGCTCTATAGCTAAAAGAGAAGGATTCCTCTGGCAAGTGTACTTGAAAAACACTGCGCATTTCTGGGGAGTTTCCCACTGAGGAGTCTGCAGATGGGCATTCCCCAGAGAGGGCTGGACCCTTATGCTGGAACCCTCTGGGCAATGCTGGCACTCAGCAAATGACTGGCACAGTCTTTCCAATGGGATTGGCATGTTGCTTGCAGAGCTAGAGATGGTTGGGACATGAAGCTGCAGAAGCCTTCATATGAAAACATGTTTCTAGGCTACATCTCCCTGAACTCCTTCCACTAAACTAATTAAATGCTGATTTACAGGAATAGTATTTGTTTACACATTGTTACTGTTAGCAACTGGACAGGATGACAAAAGGTCTCCACAGAAGCTCAGCCACACTGATAATTTCAGGGACTCAAAGATAATGACATCACAGAAAAGCATTCCCATGTCTGGGATGCTGGTATCAGCCAACAAAAAATCACATCAATATATCCACCTCAGCAGAACTGCTATGTGCTGCTCTGGAGATAAGCACTCTCATCAGCCTGTCACATGTTCACATTGCTGTGGTTTTCACTGAGGAAAATAGCCATATGGAATACTGCTCTTCATCTCAGGTAAGCTGCCATGTTTCAGAGATTTCTAGGTCCACAACAGAGATTAGAACTGGGATTGTTCCTTGATGTTAATGATTCACACACCTCTGTGTGCATCTGTCTGTGCTGAGGATAGTTATGAACTCCCAGGCAGTTATATTAGGACTGAAGTAACTAGGAATGTCTCCCTAATGGCACCCTTGCAAAATATTCCCTAAAGGGCTAACCCTGGGAAGTCAGTGCACCACTTTCTATTAACACTCCTATCACAGAATTGGAGAACCATTTAGCTTGGAAAAGAACCTCACCGAATCACAGAGTTAACTAGGTTGGAAAAGACCTTTGAGATCATGAAGTCCGACCTATTACCTAACACCACCTCATCAACTAAACCATGGCACTAAGTGCCACATTCAGTCTTTTTTTAAACACTTCCAGGGATGTTGACTCCACCACCTCCTTGGGCAGCCCATTCCAATGGCCAATCACTCCTTCCGTGAAGATTTTTTTCTTGACATCCAGCCCAAACTTCCCCTGGCACAGCTTGCGACTGTGTCCTCTTGTTCTGTCACTGATTGCCTGAGAGAAGAGACCAACCCCCACCTGGCTACACCCTCCTTTCAGGCAGTTGTAGAGAGTGATAGGGTCTCCCCTCAGCCTCCTCTTCTCCAGGCTAAACAACCCCAGCGCCCTCAGACACTCTTCGTAGGGCTTATGTTCCAGATCCCTCACCATACTTGTTGCTCTTCTCTGGGCATGTTCAAGATCATTGAGTCCAACCTTTGACTGATCACCACCTTGTCAACTAGACCATGGCACTAAGTGCAATGTCCAATCATTTCTTGAACGCAAATATACCACTCCTTTTCTGGATCCTAATCTGCAGTCATGAATGTAGTTATACAAGGTATCACAACTGTGATACTCATGGACAAGCTTCTCAGCAGAGCTGCCAACTCCACTCCACCATGATGAAGCTGCAAGAGGTGCTCCACCTCACATTCCAGATTAAACTTCAGTTTGCAGGCTCATGGGTGGCTTGCAACAGCACTAAGCAAAGGATTTCTGGCTCAGACACTGATTTGATCAGAGCACCCAAGGAGAGAAAAGGATCCTTTTTGTCAGCCAGAAGCATTGTTGAGGCTATTGAACAGTAGCACTGTTACCTACAGCCAAAGTGATCCCTTCACACACAGTAAGAGAAGACACATAATAGAATAGGTAATATTATGCTACCGTTATAGCAGTATTTCTGAGTGACACATGTGAGTTTAATACTGATCTATTTTACCTGAGACTAAACAATACTAAACATTTTTACCGACCTTGTAAAATCCATGCAAACCAAATGTAAAGTAGATGTGTACTGCCTGCTGTAAATATCCCTCAGATTTAAGACTTAGTTATAAGGAGGCTGAAAATGTTGTTGTGGAGTGGCTTCCCTGGTAGAGACAGTTGGGTGAGGAAGCTGCGGTGAGGGACATCAGCCATTCTCCATCCTAACTCAAGCACTGCCTGTCCCACTTTCACATTAGAGCCCATCTCTTGCTCCACTGTGACCATTGGCTTGCCTAAACAAGTGGGGGAAAACCATTATCAGGCCAGCTAAAAATTTCTCTCCATCCTTAGAAACAGCAACTCTGCTACTAGTAAGATCAAAAAGCTGCATTAAAACCCAAGAGGCCCTCAAAGAAAATGTGAAGGGTAGATGGATCATCTACTGATGTCCAATAAAGTTTGAAAGCCTATAGTCTATAGAGTGTGGCCATGCTACACTGGATCCTGGATCCCGAGGCTGCCAGGCTCCACAGTAAACGAACAGTAGGAAAAAGCAATTCGTAGACTCCTGATATACAACAGCCTTGCCAGGGACAGCCTTTATCTGCTGTGTGCTTTCCTCATGGTTTTCCTCTCAAAGACGATTTACTCTGCCAGGTGCCTGCTGCCTGGCCTCAGCCTGTGGTGGAGCGCTGCCATTTGAAAGCGCAGTACCCCACCAAGACCCTCCCCTTGTGGGCACAGAGCTGGAAGCACTCTGCTCAGAAGGCTCCCTCATGGGGGTTTTCAGAGAGTGCTTTCCTAGGCTGTGAAGCAGCACACTCAGCAGCAGTCATCTGTATGTGGTAGTCTTTGGATGTCTCAAAAAAAGCACATTGCATGCAGAAAACAACCTGGGGAAATGTTGAGGGCAGGAGAGCATCCTTTTTTTGTTCAAACCGGGTAATTTTCTCACCAGGTGCCTAGTTTCCTTCTTTATAATCTTCACCAATGTTTCTAGGAAAAGAAAAAAGCCTGTTCTCTATTCTCTGCTTAGAGAATTCTGATGACACCAAGGGAGAACAGTATCAGGAAAACCTTGAGGCATATCTTCTCCAAACTCCTTTCTATATAGAAATCTATTCTTCCCTAATAAATTGCATGTACTTCCTCTCAGAGAAGAACCATTAAAAACCACAGTCCTGACAACGTACCTAATAATGACCAAGTTCGTAACATAACAGCAAGAAGATTATGAAACTGTTTTAATCAAGTGTATCCAATCTGGCAGAATCAAGATGGATGCAACTCCAGGCAAGGCTGGAAAGCAGGTACAGCAGCTGTTTGGATACCTCTAGATTATGTGGACAGGAACCACTGTCAGCATGCAGGGATAATACTAGTAGTTAACTAACACAATAGTAGTTTTGCTAATAGTAAGTTATAGCACAATTTCCTCTCCTGTAAACACATACCTCCATCTATTCAGCTCCATTATTTCATCCTCACAACGGTGAACCTTGCTTTCCCACCTCAGTGTCTAAATCACATATTTAATCCCAAAAGGTATCAGCCCTCTGTGAAAACTTCTTTGCAGAATGAAGGAGGATGCCAGAAAGTCTATAATTGATTTGAAGTGTTTGTGGGTCAGACTGCTAATAGGTATCTTCCATATACTTTCTTTTGGATCTGGCTAGTCCATTAGCTTTGTATCATTCTCCATGCCTATCATTCTCTCATTTTCACTGCCCAAGTAAAATTCCTCCACCTCTTGGTCTGCCCATTTAAACCCATCAGTCCCCTCTGCAATGTAATGCCTGGGATACAAGATGAAAAGAATTTTTTCCCCAAGGCAGCACAATAACTGACTCCAGCGGATAACCTTGCTTTACCCCTGATCAAAATGTCCTGACTTTGCCTGTCCATCCCATTCATTTATTGCAAAAATTGCAAGCAAGAATATAGAAGATGAGGAGCCAGTTAGGTGCATGGGAATACAATACTGAAATGAGCAACAGGCACTGGATTCTAGGTCAGAGAAAAATCTCTCCTTCACCCCATCACCTAATTGAAAATACTTCCAACAAACAATATGGGGTGTTGTCTGCTATGTAAATGTCAACTGCACTAAAGGAACTCAATTATTTCTCTGCGAGTTTCCTAGCCTCTTGGCCAAAACCAGAAAGCTAAAATGATGTGTGCCAAGTTCAAAAGGGTAATGGAGCTTCAATGCCTAGCATTCTCCAAATCTCTCCTTATTTTTCCCCCCAAAACTCAACAGCTTTGTATAAGGAGGATCCTGAAGAACATCAATGAAAGCACCACACAGAAGGGATCAATGACTTTCCAATAGGATGCTGCAAGCCCCAAAGAACTTCAGTTCTTTGTTAACACAGCAGTTGCACTGGCTTCTTACCTCCCATAAATAACTCTGGAGAGCAGTGGCAGAGCCAGGAGACATGGTATGTGCAGGATACCCATAGCTGAGGAGGAGGTTGCAACTCGCCTAAAACCTAAAGAAGTAAAGTAACAAAAGAACCTGCTTTGGATGTAGAAGATTCCCTGGCAACGAGCTGTGGGGATCTTTTAGCTGAGATTCACATAACTCTGCATTTACCATTCATTGCATCTCAGATACATGCTGGAAGAGGTTATCCTTCCTGTTGCCACAGAGGCCATCTAAAATTGGCTGTTTCCAGCTTTTTTCTTCCACATTCCAGCTCTTGTATACATGTAATCTCCAGCCAGTGGTTGGTAATGAGGATTTCTGAGATGACTCTACAATGATTTGGTCTACAGACATATAAAATGCTGATATCACATAATACACCTAACAAACTATAAATGAATGTCCAGAGAAGGGAAACAGAAAGGCTGCTGGGTTCTGATTATGCTTCCTTGCCTGCCCCTGGGTTGCTCAAAATGCTCCAACTGTTCTTCCAAGCTTAATTTAGCAGCACAATATTAAGTAAAGAGCTAACTAGTGACTGTTCACAAGCTTCCACATAAAGTTACTCTCCTGGACTTGCAAACTTCAGCAGCAATCAAGCTTGCTGAATAGAAAACAATCTGTGCTACCTGGCAACTGATCTTTGCAATATCTTTTCCGTATGGCACACTGACCTAACTACCAGCTTCTTTTCAAAACAAAGTGTAAAATCACCCTATCTTTTCTTCAGTGAGGACAACAGAAGACACCCCTTAGCTGTTGTCACTGCATGTGACATGCTTGCAAATATCTTGCAGCAGCTCCTAACCTTTGAGGTTATTTCTTTTTTCAGCAGTCCCTGCAGTGAAACAAATGCAATCTCCTGTAGAAAACAGTTGGCAAGATGTCAGTTAGAAATAATTTCTACAGGAATTTCTTCTTTGCGTTTTTGATACTATGGACCTGAGATGGTTGGACAAGAGTAACTCACATCCAGCTAAAAGAAATCAAGTGATAATCTCCTTTCCAGCTGCAGCATAGAAGAGCAGCCCCTATGCTCTGCTAGCACTGCCAGACCCAGTGGTCCAAAATTATGGACCTCCAGAACACACCCAGACATCATGTCTAAAATACGGTCTTCAGCACTCCACCTTCTCAGGTCTGAATCCAGTTCTCTGTAAACTGTTCCTACCTGTATCCTGTTTTGGTGGCCCAGCAAATCTGCATTGTATATGTAGTTGTCTGGCTTATCCCTATGAGGCACCCAAATTTCTCCCATCCTCTCTTTCCTGCATTGAATGGGGTGCCTATCCAAGTGATCTGCTTCCATCTGCTGTGTTTCCCCTGGAAACATGTCTAGTCTGGATGAATTACTGGCCATCGTCCTTCCCAAGTGCCTGTTTGAGATATGTCCAATTTCTCCTCTCATTTGAGGCAGTGCCTCCTTAGGAAGCTTCATGTCTTAGGAATGTCTTGTTGCTCAGGCAGCTCAGAAGCAGGTTCTTGTTCATAGTGACCCTGGCAGCTCCCTCAGCTACTCTCCTTTACACAGTTTGAAAAGTATCTGTTCACCACTTTGCATTCTTCCCAACCACACCATATGTATTATCTCTTCTTCCAGCAGCACATCTGGGATTCCTGTGCAATGATGAATGTCTGTAGATGTTCCTCCTCATTTCTCTTTGCCCTGTCTTATTTGTTCTCAACCCAACAGTCTCACCCATGCTCATGGACTTCTGTGGTCTATCGCATCCCAAATTTCATCACTTGTCATTCCCTGACATTGAATCATTCCTATTCCTGGTTAAGGAGGGATGAGACTTGCCCTTACACTGAAGGTGGAAAGCTGATCTCACTCAATACTGAGTCCTCTTCAGCCCTTCAAATTGCTTGAAGCCCTTTTTGATTCAAGGAGACAGAAAATCCCACCAAGAGGCAACAGACAAAACCTTTCTGCACAGGCAGAGGATTATCTAGGGATGTTACCACTACTCATAAAGTCTTAATTTTATCAAAAAGAAGTATTTTTCATCCTCAGGAGCTTTAGTGGGCTCAGAACTGAGTGACTATGATACGTGAGATAAAGTTTAGCAGCTAGACAACATACATGTTTTCCATATAAGTCACACATCTTCAGTAAAATGCAAAAACCAGAAAAGAACTTAAGTTTCATTTCAGAAAAGAAAATAAGTTACTAATTTAACTGAGAGCAAATTTAAAAATTTTTAATGCCTTCATCCCAGTGCTGGGCTTTCTTACTATGGCAGGCCAGTTGGAGAGAAATTCAATCTCAAAAACTGCAAATTAATTCTTTCCTATCTAAAAGGTGAATCATTGTTTTTAGTTGTAGAGGGAAAAATCCTAAAAATTTCAGTAGGAAAGCACTACGTGCAAAATCTTGAGAAACACATTTGTGCACATTTGCCCTTTCCAGAGACTGGCTGGGTTACATGGGATGCGATTTCTCTCAAAGGATCCCTTCTCCATCTCAGCCAACCAGCACAAATGGGAGCAGAACTGCCTGTTCAGGCAGCCAGCTGGAAGTTCAGCTTAGATTTTGATGTGGCTCTTCCAAGCAACATTTTGTACCTGGAAAGAGCACCTGAAAACTTGAGGACTGTGGCTTAAAAATTAATACGTAGATTTAGGAAAAAAAACAGAAGACCATGCTGGAATTTCTATGTAGAGCAAATCTGGATGCTTCTCTGCACCTTCACATCAGCCCAGGTGCAATGCTTCACTTTTATATTTTTTGTAAATGTTATGCTATTTTGTAAATTTATGTAAATGTAAAATTTATATTGTTTGTAAATGTGTATGGTTTTTCTTTTCCTTTTGCTTTCAATACATTGGATTCCAGTTCATGATGATCTTTTGATGTTTGGCATGCATATCACTGGAAACCTAATAGATTGAAATAATAATCTCTCAGCCTGATAACTTGACAGCTGGTTTCTGAAAGTGAAACAGGCACAGAGGTAAAATGTCAGTGTTTTTAGGCACAGTTCAAATGACTGTTCATCCTTTCCAAACACAGTCTAGTTAATTTTCACAAAAAGAGACGTGCTTTCTCTTAACAGCTAGAGTAAAGACATATGGTCAATAGAACAACTGCTTTATCAAATGCAAACAAATTCAGCTCTTGGTCTCCATCTAATCATTAATATGGTGTTTATCCATCCCATGTTGCAAGACCATAATACGTTCCAAATGAGAGTTCTTGAGAAAAAAAAAGCCTTCATTGCCAACCATTTCCCCTCCTCATAGTGAATATTTTTGTTAAGAGCTTTAGGAACTGGAATTTCTCTAAGCAGTATTCTATCAATACAATCTAACGCTCCCTCCCACCACCCCCTGCCCCACACACATATTTTGATTTAAGTTACAGAAATCATGTGTTGCACAATTCAAAGGCACTTGACTTCTCTCCTTTATAGTATGTGCAGAGGAAAACCCCTCTCTTGCTTCCCCTCATTCCAGTTTGAGCCTTTGACATTCTGGTAAATAAATCCAGCATTCACACTGGAGAGGAACATCAAACGTCTTCACATCATGCACACTTTTCTTAATTATTTTGTACCAAAAAGGTCAATGAACGCTTTTTTCCTTCTATGGCTTGAGGGGGTGTTTGTTACTTAAGGTTTATTGAGTAATAACATTTGCTATTCCTGGAATCTTCCCATTCTTGCAATGCTTTTCTTACTGTGAGGGTATGTGCCACGTTTCCTTACATCTCAATCAGGCAGCCAGGCTGGAGAGACATTTCAGGGTAAAAACAGTGAGTGATAGTAAAAAATGAAGTTTCAAGGTTGAAGCACCTGAGTGACACAGAACAGAACATAAGACCACGATTTTCCTCCTTCTTGTGGAAGACCTCATTTGGTTAGAAAAAATTGACTTTTTGCTACTCTTTTCTGTTGCCTCAAGATACGGTGCCAAGTGTATGTTCCAAGCAGAGGGAATGGGAGAGGAGGTGCCACAGATCAGCTTTGCACAAAGCTTCCTCTTTGCTAAACCATGAAGTGGCCTGACAGTGAAAAAAAATCCTGCACTGTTTAACCCAAAAACTGCTGAAAGGTTCAACCCAATACTTTTGTTCAAGAGGGAATGAAACAAAATATAGAGAAACACAAGAGACTTCTTGAGTCACATAGTCTCATTCTCTGTAGTTGGAACATCAAGCCAAAACGATATTTAAAACACACATAAATCATGTGCTTTTGCTTGGAAGGGAAATAGGAATTACTACAATGTTGCTCTTAAAAAAAAAAAACAAAAAGAAGACTAATGACCCTCTTTCTATTGCAGAGAGGAATGTAATCTATGAATAACACTGCAGTTCCCCCGATTGCTCAAACGAAGTTGATTGTTATGCTTATTCTTAAAAATGTAACCTTTATGCCAGATTTAGATTCCTAAACCTTCAGCCAGCAGTGTATTAGTCTTGTTGACTAAATGAAATTAAAAAAAAATCAGCTATATCAGATACTTCCTTTTGATCTAGATTTTAATAGGCAAGGACAAAATCCCTTTTTAACATTCTTCACGAGGTATAATATTTGTTAAATTAAAAAATGAGGTTTTCGTATTGCAGATTTTTTTATTTTTCTAGGTCTTATCAGCACATCTGTAATTTTTCAACCTCTCCAAGCATGGCTATCAGACCCAATAAGCCATTGTGGTTCCCACCTCTGAAGTGCATCCTTTCTGTGACCTCCTGATGCACTCTGATTTCCCTTTTTGCACACCACAAAGACAGTACAGGCCTTTTTTTTTTTTTGCCAAATTGTCACATTAGGTCATCATACCCCAAAATTAGTATATAATTTTTCCCATTTCTTTCCCAGATTACCATGTTTCCAGGTGTCATTCCCATGGAAGTGATGAATTCAGTAGGCACTGATGGAACAGGAATGAAGACCACAAAAATAAGTTTAATCTCAGTCACTGAAGGAGTGCATTGACTAAAGCAAAGAGTTACGAAGTGAACAAAAGAAATAGCAGGTGAATCCCTACTTCCACCAACCTTGTCCAACAGCAGCAATCAAGAATACGCCAGGAGTTCCAGTCTAAAATCTTAAACTCAGATTTGTTATGCTATTGCAGGATTTTAAATTACTATGATCTATTAGATCACCTTAAAACTCATGCCATCCTCCTAATAGGTTTAGAGAAATAGGAGGAGTTGGGTGGGGCATGGCTTGCTGAAAGGTGAACCGTGAGTGCCAGTAGTGGAAAAGGAAAGACTGTCATCTCTGGATAGCACAAAAGCACCTCTTTCCCTCAGGGAGTGGTGCAACTCTGTACAGTGGTGGTAAGGACCAGGAGAGTGTTCAACCTGTACTAATCTAAAGAGAATCACACTAAAGCACAGTCTTTCTCTTCCAGACAGTGAAGACTTATGTTCACTGCATTTATCTCTCTGTCCTCAACAATTAGTCCACGAGAAGGGTGAACCTAGTGCTGGCATCAGTGTCTGAGAGGCAGCAGGTGATGCTGCTGATCACAGAATTGTGGTGCCAAGGAGCATGAAAACACTGTCAGTTTAAAGCAGGTACATGTAAGGACCAGATTCACTCTTCATCCACACTGTAAATTCACTGTTCTGAGAGAAGAGCATTCGGGCCCCCAGATCACCAGGAGATGCTCCAGCTCACTCTGCAATCAGAAAGGAAATCATGGACCCCATGGAGCCAACACACCGTGCCTTGTCCTGCTCCCACACCTCTCCATCTCCTGCTGCAGGCCCAGCCCCTTTGGCTCTCTGCCCACAGGTTTTCAGCAACCCGTCTGGGGATTGGAAGAAGCCGGGGTGATCTTGTCAGGGTCCTGGAAACCTCTGGTGGTTCTGGCCCCACGTCCCCAAGCTGATGGATTGCCGCGGTAGTCTTTTCACTAGATGGAGCTAGCGGATGGGTGCTGGCAAATCTGTCCTCCCTCCGGGAGGTGCCCCACAGCCAGCACCACGTGCAGAGGGGATGTGATCCCATGCAGAGCCCCTGGCTCCTCAGAGCTCACATATGGAAAGGAGAGCTTTTGTTAAGTGTGGAGAAGAGAAGGTTTCAATGATTATGTTTTGGCTGATGCAATTTCAGAAGAATATGTGAATGAAGTGTTCACAGAAGTACTAGAGGCAATGGGTTCAAATGAAATTGGGAAAAAAATAACAGTGGTGCAAAGCCAGCTGCCTCTGGTACAGGAGGAGTCAGACAGCGGAAGAATTAAAACGGTGCTGGAAATGCTGCTGCCCACAAATATCCCAACAACGATGAGGTAAAGCTCTGGAGTAAATTTCCATTCTCTTCCAAAAGCATAAACATTTGGGGGATTGCTCAACATGAGCTCTGCATGGACAGAGAGAGACCAGAGGTGCAGTACAGGCCTAAAACAATGATCTGATCTACAGGCCTAAAACAAACTTCTAATGTGTCCAGAGATGGCATCCAAGTTCAGCCACATTTAAACCTGTTGCACTAGAAGGTGGGGAGGTGATGAACCCACAGGGATTATCCATCCCTGGCTCACAACAGTGTCTTGTGAGGCAATCTAGTTAAACACCCCCTCCCGTGCCACACAGTGTACACGTTCCACACCTTCTCCCCTTAGTACTTCATATCTTAGCCACCCCTGCTCAACTTCCCACAGCCAAATATCCCTCTCCAGGTACCTGTTCCCTCCACCCCAGCTTCCTGGTCCCACCCTTGACATTCTCCATGCGGATGCTGCAGCTGCTGCTCCAAATCCCTCACCAGCTTGGACATTTCCATATTGCCAACCCCACCACTGATGAAGATCCAAACCTCTGGGCCATGCTGAGGTTTCAGCCCTTCTGCTTCTGTTGTACTTTGATGGGCACTGGACTTTGCACACATTTTCATAGCTTCTGTTCATTTTCTCATAACCTCACTAATGCAGCTATAGTCTGCTTTGAAAATTGATACCTGATCTTTGTTAAAGTCTGTTTGCAGAGCCAACAGAAAAAAACCGGGAGCCAATAGATACAACTTAGCAGAAAACCAGGTGAAAACCTACAACATGAATCAGAAAGGTGAAACTGGTAATCAGCTTAAATAAATCCCACTTCCTAGCCAAGAAATCTGTTCTGGGCAATTTCTGACTCATTTGTTTCCATGACCTCTGTATATATTTTTTCATCATTTATGAGAAAATGTTAAAATTGGTCAGGGAGCATGAATCAGTAACTTGTAATAAATTTAAGCCCCAACCCATTACTGAACATGAAAGTCTGGAACTGTTCTTTCTCAGGTATTCAAACACCATTGTGGAGTTTCTGAAACAAGTCGGCATTTTATTAAGGACATATGATATGTTGGGTGTTAGCCAGACTTCAGTGAAACACACATTCAGCTTCAATCCTTTTTTAACAGATATTTTGTTTGGTTTCTTTGCAGGTATATGCCTCAGAAAGGCAAAGTGGGTGGGTGGCTGTGGGCAGAAGGGTGCTGTCCCCGTTCAACACTGCAGTAGCAGCTTCATTCTCAGATTTGGCTTCCCTCCCTTCAGGGGCATCCAAGCATGCATCCAAGAATCTTCTGCCTCACAGGTCCCCAGAGGAAAACGAGGTCACTCTTTGACAGGTTATCTTGGAA
Source organism: Calyptomena viridis (assembly GCA_013390005.1). Lineage (NCBI taxonomy): Eukaryota > Metazoa > Chordata > Aves > Passeriformes > Eurylaimidae > Calyptomena > Calyptomena viridis. The sequence continues at coordinate 568,942 of WEIV01029001.1, forward strand.
ACAGTGGAGTTTGGCTGTAGGAGCCAGTTGCTCTTACCCAGGTGCATCCTGTAAATGCCTAATTTGATCACCACTACTGATGGATATCTGCCTTATCTGCAAAGCAAACTCAGGTCTGGCATCATCTAAGTGAGATGATCGCGTCTGTCTTCAGCAAGGAGTCTAAATACCAACTGGTGTGGTTGATAAGCTCAGCTTGTTAAGCCTGTACAGCCCTTGCTGGCCTTACCATCCCTTGTTTCCATCATTGAGGCATTCCCCCACCACTAAGCATTATGCAGTGATAATGTGTTCCTCGAAGGCATTTCCTCAAGGTTTGAGTCCTGCAGGTTACATCTCCAGCCTGTCTGATGCTTCTATGCATCCCTCTCCTTGATCACAGAGAGGAGATGATAGTGCAGCAACAAAGGGTCAGGGGGCATAAGGCAATGATGCTTCTAAATGCCACTTACACTTCCCTAGCCCTGCTCTAAACTGTAACATGAGAGCCAATACTTCTCCAAGTGGTTGTCAACACCTGCAGACAGCCACAGCCCTGAACAGAGGGTGCAGTCCAGCAGCCAGAAGCACCTGTAGCCACGCCACCCACTCAGGTGCCGCATCCCCAGCATCCTGCTGGGATATGACAATAGCTGAGCCCCTGGTGCCTGCTGAGGGAAGGCAGAGGCTGGAGCAGGTGACATGTTTCACGCTCCACTGCCAGACGCTGGCAGACCCACTTCAGGCTGCCCCTTTCTACATGTCCCCTCTCCCCTTCTTGCCTGCGGGACAGCGTGACAGCGTTGTCCCCTAAGCCCAGGCCTGTTGCTATTAGTCCCCTGGCATATGGAAGCTGTAATGTCCCAGGGCACCACTGCCTGCACACAGGGCTTCCCTTCTGACACTCCTGCATTCAGCCTGGCCCGCGCCACCATCACAGGGGATTTTTACAAAAGGGTGAATGCTTCCTTTCAGCAGTCTGGGGTCAGCACAGGGCTGCTTCACTCACAGAGGTCAATCATTAGGATGCTCAGAGATGGCTGGGATGCTTGGGAAGGGCATGGTACTCTCCACCCCTCTGCTTCTCCCAGCACTGTGCATTGTCACGATGATAAATGAGAGAGTGAGGTGGGGAAGCTCTTGACTGCGCGTGGCCTGAACCCCTGGGGGTTCGCAATCTACTGCAAAGCGGCAGCTGATAAAATGGTAACTAATTCAATTAGTGAAATTTAATTTAGGTGGGGAGCGGATGGTGGCTTTGCCAAGACCATATGGGAAACCAGTGGTGTTTCCATATAGAAGAACTTAATTTACACAATGAACTCATGGGTCTTCATAACCCAGCAGCCAAAGAGCCCCCAGGAAGCCCTGGAAGGAGTTGTACTGATTAACCAGACAAAAGACTGGTGAGTCCAGGCCAGGAGGGAGGAGGCAAGTGGGAGCAAGTAGCAAAAATTATCCAGGTTTAGGTCATGAACGTGGCTGAGTTGAAAGAAAACCCTCCCAGCATCAGAAAATTGTGTTTATCTCCTCACATATCCCCTGCCTGCTTCCTCCAAGCAACGTGATCCACGACTAAACCCCTGAAGCCCAGCGGGAGACAGCGGGAGGCTCGGACGTGCGAGGTGAGAAGGAAGAGCTGGATACGTGCTCTTCATCAGTGGGGAAACAGCTCCAAGGAGAAATGCCAAACTTCTGCAAAGACTAATTAGAGTAAAAGGCTTCCTGTCTGTCAAGGCCTCACGCTGCTGCGCTCCCTCCAAGCACCTGCCTTTAGAGCGCCTGACCTTTTAGAGTGGGAAGGCTGGCTGGTGCAGAGAGAGGAAAAAGGGGAGACTCATATCACAGCCATTTTGGGCAGGAGAAGGGAATGACAGAACCAGAGATAAAGAATCAGGAAAGCTGTGGTTCCTGTGGTTACTGTGAAGCACTCCCTGCCTGCTCCAGGGGAATCACACCGTAAAATCCATAGGTCATAGCAAACCTCACCTTACCTAACTCGAAAAGGATGGGGGAAAAAAAAAAAGGATTTTTGGTTTGATTTGACACCCCTGCAGAGTCTGGAAAGAGTACTGTGATAGAGTCCTGCTAGTGAGCACCTTCCCAGCACTGAAACTGTGGGTATAAAGCTTCATGAGAACCAATTTCTAGGTTTGAAAACCTGGGAAGTCCTGCTCAAAAAGCTGGCTTGTATCTCTGGTTAGGGAACAGAAAACACCATTTGATGAAAGCATCTGAGCACCACAAATAGATAACTTAAGTAGCAAATATCAGCCATTTTGAGAAAAAATACTTACCAAGAAATGCATAAGTAGTTGCCCATGACTGTATCTTCAAGGTATCAAGGTCTGTTGGGAGCATTTAGGGCTCAGCAGCAGGCTGAGAAAACTCTAGGGGAAGTTCCAGCTCCGATTCTATCACAGCTTAAGTTCACATGGAGAAAGCCCATCCTGCTGCAATATCCATGAACAAAACAGGCCTGCTTCAGCATATGCCTCACACCTGGTGAGATATGACCAAAGCAAGACAGGAGGACCCACATGCCTCCTGGCTAGCAGTGAGATGATGCTCTGCTGCTCCCTCAGACAGAAAGAGATCTGAGTGTTTGGCCTGGATGGAACATGAGCCCAAGTAGGAAGCTTTCCACAGCTGAAAAGAGGGATCTGGGATTTTTAATCTTTTTTGTCCAGTATAAAGTTAAGAAGCAAAGACATCTGGGTCTGCCTGGTAAACTGTGAGACAATGTAAGTGTGCTTGGGTAATAACCACAAATCATGCATTCAGCAGTAATCATTTCCCTTTGTACTTACTCACTAACACTGAACTGTTGTCTGTGGGTTGCTATTTTGGACCCACATGTCAAAGGCATTTTTTAACAAAGACATAGACATTGAGAAGGTTTTCATAGGTTTTGGGTTTGTTTTGTTTTCTGAAAGGGAGAGTTAGAAAACATAGAAACTTCTGCAAACCTTAAATATTTTATTTACTCCCAAAATAGCCAAAGTGAAAAGATCTTCAGCTCTGCTGTGTCCCACAGGGAGCTTGGTGGACAGGAAAGGACAAGACATCCTTGGTGTTCATACAACACTTGGCATTAACAGTACACTTGGACTCCAGAGGCTCCACCATGTGCAAGCAACATCTGTCTTTTTTACTATTTGAGCATTTCCTTCTGCCACCCCTTGTGGCTTCCCAGAGTTATTTTCTCCCACCTATCACTGAGCTGCAATGAGCCAGTGCCCAGAGGAAGCCAGTTGAACCTGTCACACACCATTGCAGCCCAAGTGGGGCAAAGAGTGTCACTGCTCATGCCAAGATATTCCTGCAGAAGGTGGTGAAGTTCAGCAGAAAGATGAGGAAAGAGATCCAAGAGAGGTGCAAAGGGTGAAGAAAGGACCTGTTTGCTTTTCCATTCCCCACCTCCACATTTGCAGAGAACTCAAGTCATTAAACACTAGCGATTTTGAAAGCTGTGGCAAGGTCTGACCTTGTAGGGAGGATGAGGTGGCAGCAGAGGCATACTGCCATCAGCTGCAGCATGGCTCTCCCAGTACTTCCATTTCCATCTGTCCCCATGCACAAATATTTCACTGTTATGACTCTCTCTGCTACTGTATTCCCTGCTACATGCAGGTGCATTAACCTTCCCTGGGCTTCAGACTGGGCTGTTTCAGCTTCTTCATTCACCTATTTAGTCTCAGGGGTCATTAGTGCTGAACAGGTAAGGACATAGTGAGCAAAGTCCTCATTCATCACACTTCATATATGCCATGGAGGATCCTCTTTAAACCCCTTCTGCTAGGTGTACCACAGAGGAAAATACACCACAAGAGAGCTGAAACTTGAAGTTGTGTAAAAGGATGTGGAGATGCAAAGGAAGAAGGCGATAAGGCTAAAGATGCGGCACTAACGTATAAAAGACATGAGTGGCTGAATTGTGTTATATGAACCCACACATGAACAGACACACACCAGAACTGCATGATTTGTGCTCCTTCACACTTTGGGCTGTTTAGGTACCCGACTGGTCACTGTTTGGCCACTCACGCTTACAAGAGCTAATCTGGGTACTCAGCCATCAGGACACAAAGATGTAGCTATCAGCTACTTACTGGAGAAAGAGCAAAGGCTTATGTAGAGATTACATCCCCAAAGGATCCCTTGCAAAGAAAAGTTTTCCTTTGAGTGGGCTCACTGACATCAGAGATGTTTTGTTCATGCAGAAATATGCAATACACCTGCAAAGACACAGAGTGGGGAGAAGGATAAGAGCTCTCTTTCTTCAATGTAAAACTGATGACAAACCACTGCAGGCTCTGTCCCAACTGAATAGGGACAAAATGTAATGTGATCAATTCCTGCCACATACAGACAATGATTAAAAAAATAGAAATATGTCCCTGTGATGGAATCCATGCAAAGGAAGCATGTTGAAGTTTGTCTTCAGCTACTTCCTCCTGGGCTTTGAGTATATCAGCAATTGGAAGGTGGGCAGCTCTTCCTAGGCACCCAACAGAACCTGTGTGATAGCATGAGCACTACTAACAAATAACATGATTGATTTAAGATTCACCAGAGAGCAAGGGAAAATCCAGAGCGGGGCTTTCTGAAGTTTGTTTCTTTTATGCACCACTGGAACCAGGAAATATATCAATATGGAAGTTTAGAAATGGGCTGAGGTTTCACGGAACTTGCATCAGAGTGGCCCAGTGCCTCATACTACCGTAACCCGCAAAGGTCATACACTGAAGTGCTGGTTTCAGACAGTGCCTCTGGGAATTTCAGAGAGCTGTTTAAAGGAATACTCCAGAGGTTGACCATGGTACTGATCAGGCTGAGCAGGAATCTCACTTTCCCCCACAAATGCATAAAAATAAATTTTTTTATTTGTGAACTGTCTGCAACAAATGCAGGATTTTTGTGTATGCTCATGAATATTTCTTTTCAGAACAAGCTATAAACTTTTTTGGCCTTTTTTTTTTGGCCCACACTTTTTTGTGTGGGAGGTGTAGACTTTTTGAGATGGTTGTTGACGGAAACATTTTGAGTTTTAACTGAATTCAGTAAGTGACATACAGGAAAAGTGAACTGGTCCTTTTCTAGCATGCAGTATTGACCAGTCACCAACATCCACACCAAGATGTGTTCTCGACGGTGATGTCCCAAGACATTGCTTGTTCTTGGCTTTTTCTGGAGCACTGTGCACCACTGCATGAAAAGCTGCAGTCAAGAGACCCCAGGCTCCCTGTATCAGACTGCTGCATTTTTATTGCATCATCACATTGAGCCTTCCTTAAAAGAAATAGGATGTGAGGGTGCAAAACTGCTGGTGAGCAGCCTGCAGCAGTGCCGATGCCTTTGGTATCGGAGCGAACTTGTGCTGTGGAAGTGCAGAGAAGGCCAGTGCATTTACAGAGAAAAGAATAAACTAAGCTACAATAGAATTTGGTAACAAATGTGAAGCATTGTTTGCTTTGCTGTTGTTGGAAGTGCAGAGGAAGGCACAGTTTCTCACAGAGAAGCAACATTTCAGCTCAGTTCTCTGATCCAAATGAAAAAGCAAGAGAAAACCAAGGCTGTACCTTAGCCACTAGGTTTCTCTGAACTGGGTTGACTTGTTTTGTTTTTAGCTGTGTCAGAAGCCAGCCTTTTGGTTGTTTGGCTTCATCATAATGTATTTATTTTATCTACAACTTGAAAGTAATGGGTTCCACTGGTCAAAGCCCTGCATTTGGCATCACTGGCAGCTTTGTCCTATCCTAGATGGCCAAAGCCCTTGAGGTGGCTCCTGGGATGCATTTTCTTGGGTAGGAATCCAGATTCTGACTGTTTGGACTGCAAATTCAGGTAGATGAGCTCAGATAAAGACTATGGGCCAGATTTTGTAAAGTAGGCACAACTGCAGATGTAATATTTTAAACTGCTAAAACATGGATGAAAAGATGTGCATGCCTCAGTTACTGTGCTATTCTCTAGTAAGTCTCACTAAATGCACTATTGAAGGCTGGTGTATGTGTTCACATGCCTCCAGTTTGATCCATCCATATGTCTGCCTTGTTCACGGTTGAGAAAACCCTATTTTTAATCAGGATCTCCACTCAGTCTGTCAGGCTGATCACTCTTGTGTGGTGCTTTGCAGGACAAGCACCAGTTTGATAAAACCAGAACTTTGCTTTCATGGAAATTGTGAGTTGGGTAAAAGTCATCACCGCAGCAAATTCTCCATTTGAGTGGCCTGTGTAATTTAATGGTTTGTTTGAACAGCTCTGAAAGCCTGCCTGCTCCTGATAGAGCTACAGCTGAGCAGCTAGCATGGGTCATGAGAATGCATGGAGGAAAGCAGAGATAGCAGTCAGATGTGGCTTTCCCACAAATACCCTGTGGAGGACAGGAACCTTTCACGATGGGCCACATGTACTCAGTATCATCCACGTTATGGCCAGGCTTCCTAGCCTCATGTTTCCTCTAGTAATTTTGCCTTAAGATAATCTTTCTGAATGCAGAAAACAAGATCCCTGGCAGCCATACTCATGGACTCAATGTCCACACCCTTGCCTCTACTGGTTTTAAAGAACAAGGATATTGTCAAGTCATTTTGTTGTTTAAATGGCCACTGATGACAGAAGGCAAGACTCAAACTCAGATGTATCTTAAGAAGACTTACCTTGATCATCGTATTTTACTGAGACAATTGTTTCCTAGTGGACACAACCCAATAGACCACAAGATGCACTTACTCTGTGCTGTGTTTTTGAGGTAATCTGTTTTTTTCCTTACCACATGCTCCTGGGAAATGCATGAAATCCATCTCCTTCTTGAAGGACTCACTCTTGTCACTCAGGAGACTTCAGTACTGCACATGTTTCATCAGCATTTCTCTGTGTGCCCTGTCTGGCTGGAGTTCCCAGACCTGGTCATCTGTCTCCAGGTGAAAGAAACCTTGCTCATGTTGCAAAACCTTTCTCTTCAAATGACCTCACCACTGAACAGCAACTGCTCTGGTGTGATGTTCAGAGCATTTCCTGAAACTAAAGAACATTGTCACAGCTAGTACAATGCACTTCACAAAAGAAGGGAAATAAAGTAAATATAGAAAATTGAGGAGATATTCAGAATTGCAAGAGACACAAAAAAAGGAAAACTTCCAGGAAATGACTCTACAATGGGGCCAAATCCAGACTCCTTGGTCCAGAACAGTCACTCTGGCAAGCTCCTCTACTAGTAACCGAGCTATGAGAGCACAGCATCCCTGGAAATGGGGGCAACCCCAGCCAGAAATCAGTGAGAAGAAGGCTCTTATTTTAGTATCTAAATAAAGCCTTTAGGTTGCTAGCTATAGGCCTTCAGTCTTGACAGTCTGAGCCCAGTTGGGTGCATTTAAAGCATCCTTCTATGCAGATATTAACAGACATATTTTGTATTCACATGTTGATATTCACTGCATGTGTAACCAGTAGAGATTTCGACGCAACCCAAGCCCATCTACCACTTTGTCATTTTTGCGCTGTCTCAAGTCAATGGAGAGAGAAAGAGAGGTATTTCCAAAGGATAATTCACTCCATCCCAAGATAAATGATGTCAGCAGGGAGAGGAGAGGTTAAACTGCTTCCATGGTCTACCAGGAAGCTTAGACAACTGAATTAGACTAAACACCTATCTGCTAAATAGAAAAGGGATGAATCCTACCATCATGGTCTAAACCGATAACACAATACAGATGTGTAGAGCAGTAAGTGACCAGATGGTGAATTTATCGTATGACGGTGTAGTTTCTTGTAATATAAATACAGGCTGATGAAATTGTTGATTTGCTCAACAGACTGCCTCAGCTTCATTACAAGAGCTAGTCTGGAGCTGTTACAATTTGTCACAGGGCCCTACATATATTTTTAGAAAATATGATGGTCTGGAAATGAAAGATTATGTGCAAGCCATAATTTTTTGTCAATTAATCTAAGGTTCTCTATTCTGAAAAAGAATACCAGTGCCCATTTTTTCCACACTTTGTGCAGAAATTATCTTTAATGCCAAACTATATTTAAATGAACAAAACCACTACAAGACTACAATACATTAAGACTACTAATGATAGCCTCTCCCATCTATTCCCCTGTGTCTCAGTAGCAATGGTTTTATTTTGAACTAGTAAAGCAGATTTTTCTTCATGCCTCTTTAAGTCAAAGAGCTACCAAAATGCTTCAACAAACCTATTTCTGGTACCGTGGGGACCCTGAAAGTAAAGAAGAGAATGAAAAAAAAAGGAACAAAAATAAAAAAGATTTCTGTGAATCATTCTACCTGGTGGGAGCAGTTCTTTACAGCCTGAGCAAGGGCAAGTCACAGCCAGGATGTCCCAATGCAGGACACAGTTCAGATCCAGACTCATGACTCATTGCATCTCCCTTGTTACCTAAGGAAAAGGCATGGCAGATCCCATTGTCTCTCAGTCCTTCAGTGCATATCTGTCCCATTGCCCCAGCTGGCCCACAGCTTGAGGCAGGTATAGTGACCCCAAGACCTGCTCACCTCCTCATGATGCACACAGCAAGCACCAGTCTTTGATGCCACTTTCCCATGCATATTGGGACAGTGAGCCGGGCCAAGCCTACTGAGGAGCAAAGTCCCAGCATAGATGATCTCACACAACTGCAGGGAGACCTGGCTGGTTGCCTCTAAGGCATCAAAGGAGATGTTCTTCAAGAGAAGGTATGCCTTCTGTGGAAGATGCTCTGTGAACACAATGCTTGGTCACTTATAAGCACCAAATGCCAGCCCAGCTCTGCCCCATGATTTGCTGAGGACTTCTGGACAAGCACTGCAGAGCCTGGTCCCCCATAAATGCACCTTCCTCAGGTCGATCCTGCTTCTGGGAAAGGCTCTGGAGATGTGCACGTTCTTACAGCATCCACGGATGATCTTTTTGGATATATGCTGTCTGCTCAGGGACTTTTCCACTCAAGGAATTTTTTCCAGCTGTGTGGAAAACCAGTAAGAGCAGGCATTTAGCCAGGATTTTCAGAAGAAGTTGTCCTTGCGTTAGTAGCTGGCATTGCTTCATTAAAGAAACATTGTGTTGAAAATGATGTAAAATTCCTTTAGTCTATTAATCATTTAGTTTACATAACTTTGTGGCTTTTAAAGGTTGCATGCAATGCCAGAGCTCAGAAAAGTGACTTTCCATGTGGAAATGCAAATTAGTAATTCAGGTAACTGACAATTGTGTCTCCTGAGTATTGCCTTTCCACAAGCAGAGCATCCACCATCCCCAGCAGTGGCCTACTGCTCTTGCTTTGTATTTGCTCATGAAATAGTCTATCCATTCAAATGTGGCTATTCTTTCATCCCTCTCTGTCCCCCCTATGGAGCTTTTCTTCCTAACAGCCCAAAGGGGAAGAGCCTAGAGGACTGGAGTAAGAATGAAGATGTGTTGGAGATTTCAAAGATAACATTTGAAAATCAGGGGACATCTGGGCTATATAACATGACAGTCAGGACTAATGCCCTCCAAAAGCCATTCTAGTCCTGAGGATAGCTCCCACTCCTACTTCTCTTCATACCATCTCTCTGCTAGTGCTGGTGTCCCATCTCTAACAGAACCTGGGACTCAGAGGAAAATTCCCTCAGAAAGTACTTTGTGGACTTCTGTTGCTGTGTGATGGCTAGTTTGAGGAAAAAAATTTCTTCTGCCAAAGGATGCCTTGAGGGATGAGATCTGATGGTCCTCTAGCCACAGCATTTCCAAAACAATAAAATGACCTGGGTTTTGGTGGGTTTGTCTGTGTGTATGTGTGTGTTTTATCTTGACCTGTTTCTATGTGGCAGGAGGGCTGATGGGGGATGCTTTAAGGGGTAGAATTTGGGTGGTGGGAGGTGGAGAAATGCAAAAAGAAGGATAGTGGAAGAGCCAGAGTTTCCTCTTAAAAACACAAAAGGGACATAAGTGGCTGGTCTGACTATTGCCCCCAGCTCCTCCCTGATCTTTATCTGACTTTGGTACATTTAAATGAATGTCTACTCTTCCAATTACCTCCTGTTACCAAGAATTTGATAAATTAGAGACAGAAAATGTCTTGAGATGACGGGGCTAAGTCTCAACTCAGTAATACTCTTTTGGACACTAGTTTTTAGTATTTCCAGCAGAGCAGTTTTAAATGACACCAACACCTTTCTCCTCCTGAAACTGTCCCTTGTGGTGCCTGTTGGATGTCAGGAGGAACTGTTAACCTCCATCACACATCTCAACACATCCTCTTTGCAGTCTTGCAAACAGCCCAGTCTATACTTACATATTATTTAGCCAAGCTAACCTCAAAGTATACAAATTATAATTAATTAATGGAATTGTCTCTTTCATGGCTTCACTCCTCTTTTGGTAGATGAAAGAAGAGAGTCAGGCAGCGTCTGGCCCTGCAGCTCCCTATAATCCTATTTTTTTCCTTCTTTTTCATCTATGCATTTTGCTTTTCTTCACAACCCCCTAGGCAACAGCCAGTGTGCAGGGCCAGGCACAAAGCTGCAGATGTTTAGACATGCCATTGCAAAGGAATACTTCAGATGTGACTGTTTAACCTCACGCAACCTGCTGACAAAGGGGAAATGATTCCTGCTTTGGTAAGCCAGTTTCACTAGCCAGCCAGCTGCTCCCTTGACTCTCATACCCATGTAACAAGAGTGTGCTCCCAGACTGGGTACCCTGCACTGAGTACCCAGGAGGAAGGCAAGCAAGGACTGACATGACAGAGGTGTTTTCTCCACTAGCAGTGTCCCCTGATGAGGGCCAGGAGTGTCCCTGGGGCTCCCTTTTATTGATACCAATAATCACTGAAATCTTGATGGGAAAGAAGCATATCCCTTTTCCCTCCACTTACAGAGGCAGAACCCAATGACACCTTCAGGGTGTGAAGCAATGCCACCTTCCCTCAGGGTTGTCCTCCTGGGTTGCTGTTCTGTTCGCAAAAGACCCCAGAGCATGGCAGTGCTGTGTGAGTCCAACTCCAGGCTGCAGAGGAAACATTTCTCTCCAGCCTACTCCCCTTTATGTCTTTTTTACCCTTCCTGAGACCCAAAGTGTGATCTGTGCATTTCTCTTTTGAGATGGACCACTTTTTAATTAATTTTATGGTAAATCACTTCCCCATTTCCTTTGTTTATGGTAGGTGGATTCGGTGGTTTCCATCTCCATGTGACACAACATTTGGCACAGGAGCACAAACCATACCATTACTTTGTCATATTCTACATTGTGGAATCTCCTGAAAAGAAGGTAAAAGGGCTGGCTCGACACTGTCATTTCCCTTCACCCTCCTGCACCAGTTTAAACTGAAACTTCAGCCTTGCAGCCTCAGTCCCTTCCTCCTTCAAGCAGGACAGTCAGAAATGCTAGTGCAGCAGAGCTCAGATGCACACCTTGCTTCTAATGACAGGAATCTTGCATTCTCTTTGGGAGAGGACTGCAGCTTGGAAAGGAAGAGTAGCTGGCTGTGTCCCTCAGTTTCTTCAGGAAAAGTGAGGGGAATATCTGAATGCAAGGATGAAGGGTGCACTTGCAGCATGCTGGCTGTGAGTAAGCTTGGGGTCACAAGTTTGTCTTCTCATTATGCAGACACCTTCTGAGACCTCGAAATGAGTAGCCTGAGTCTTGTCCTTGAGCAGCCACAGCCTCAGACCCCTCTCTGCCTCACTGAAAACCATGGCTACAGGGTGGTCAGACATGATAGTGACAGAGGATGTACCCAGACTGTGAACGGGTGAAATGCACACTAGGGCACACATCTTCACTTTCCCCACGGCTGGAAAGGAAGAGAGGAAGGAATTTTAACTTCAGTGTCATAAAGTAAAGCAGTCAGAGTTCAGACACAGGTATTAGTCCAGGCTTTCCCAAGGGGCTGAAACAGGCAGGGAGCAGGAAGTTAAATTGCCAAGACAGATGAGCAGGTGCTGTCCCTTCTTCAGGGTGAACCACAAAATTAAAATAAAGTCCTTTATCCTCCAGTAAAGTCTCTCAATTCTCACCTCTCTCCCACTCTCAAGTATTGCTCTAAAAAAATAAGAGAATAATAACAAATGCAGAGGATTTCATAATAATTGCTCCAAAATAATAACAAAGAATACTTGTTGCCACCCTCAGAGACAAGACAAGTCCCCATACTGTCAGCCCAGCAAAGGCACCATCCTCTCCCTGCCCTCTCTCTCCTCTGCCTACTCCCCCTCCTCCCAGGGCTTCAGGCCCCTTTCTGAGAGCAAACAGCTGGCTGTCACTTTTATAATTTCTTGGCTTTCTATGGCTTGTGTCCCAGTCTTGATGTCATTTGAATGCCATTTTTCTTCTGTGCTGAATAGCAGGTCTGGAAATCTCCACCTCGCTGCAGACAGCACGTGTGGCAAGGATCCTGCCGTGCCCATGACAGGTGCTTTTCTTCTTGGGGACCCGGTCAGTGCCAATCCCGGAAGGCACATATTCAAGCAGGTTAAGTGTCTCCATGGAGATCTCCCAGCTCCCTCTTAGCAGTCCCTCCCTTTTCTTACAGCTTTCTGTTTATTGTAAACAGCATCCCCATCTTGGCTGGAGATGGTAGCTCTCTGCTTTGCCCTGATCACCTGCCCACCCAAGTTGCCTGCAGCCTGTTGTTGCCTGGGAAAACGGCAATGCCATCCTTTGAAAATAACCTGCACATGGTAGAGGGCTCTTTTCATTACTGGATTGCCTTTTCTTTCCACACCCCTATTATGGGATTTGCCTGGATCTCTCATGGCAGCTGCAGCATCACACTGCCAACAAGGATTCTGTGTTTGTGCATGAGGAGAGGGAGAGTTTGTATGAGGGAGGCTGAGGGCTGCAACCTCTAAATCCTGTTCCTTCCTCCAGCCACATCAGTCATCACAGGAAGAGCACTGGTGTGCTCAAACCCAGAGTACTGAGTAGCTGAGTAGCCCTTCCACAGCACACCTTGATCCCACCTGAGCAAGGGAGAAAGAGGTCTGAATTTTCTCCAGGTCTCCAGGATTCATCTGCTTCTTCAAGCCCCATATAGTCCAAAAGCCCCATCTCTCATTCAGTATCTTCCATCCATTTGCCAATGCCCACCACAGATGAAGGAGCCCAAAAGGGGATAGCATTTTTGTCATGGTCCCCCAGTGGCAATACAACTCTACCTTGCTTTAGTGTGGTCATAAGGAGCACCCATGGCTGGGAAACAGTGTCCTCTCCTGAAGGATTTTTTGAGAGAGATTTGGGAAAAAATGTGAGGAACTAAGTGCACCTATGTTCCTTCCTAATCTATCACTCTACTCTCCAATGCAGAGAGCTGGCATGTCCCCCTGGTATCACCATAGTTCCTCTACTCCTGACACTATTTTGAGGACGTGTGTTCACACCAATGAATTGTCAAAAAAAAATTTCTCCAGTGTATCTGACAAAAATAGACTCTTTGCCGACATGTCCGTGCAACAGCACCTACTGCTCATTGCAAGGGTATTTTTTGTACTGATCCCCAAGGCAACCTGCCTTTCCCTTTCTGCAGGAGCACCCAACAAGCTCAGCTCCCTGTATCCCCTCTCTGAGAAGAGGAGGAGAGCTGGGGTTTTCTACACAAGGGTACATGTAACTTGTATGTGGGAAAATACACATAACTTTTAAGTTGCAACTTAAAAGTCTTCAGATGGCCTTGAAACCACCATTTTATTGCTTGGTGCCTCAGTTTCCCTCAGTGGAACATGAAAATGACACTGGTCTCGTTTCAGAAATATTTTGATGCCTTTAGCAAAATACAAGCTGGATAAGTCTCTGTGAATGGATGAGAAGTTGATCCTGTAGTTTCCTATAACAGGAAAAGCAGTATGTTTTTGGAGCTTGCCACTACCATAACAGAAAGCAAAAATCTTTGTAAAATTGTCCTGGGACAGAGCTTTGTCACCCAACTTCTCTTAGAATAGAACAAACCAGTAATGTCAGCATGACTTCACCATGCTTCCAGCTCCACCTACTTTGCATCATCCAGACAGTTCCCAGAGGTTCATGTGCTGCTTCTGACTCACAGGCACATGTACCTGACCTGCACACAGGCCACAGAAGTGCAAAAACACAGCAGGAGGGAGACATGAAAATTCCTGTCCAGCAGCTGGCGGGAATGGGGATCCTTCCCAGCGCCTGGCACACATCACGTGTCACCTAGACATTGAATGTCACAAACGTGTAGGAAGCATTGCATAAAACATGTTTATGATAAAATAAAATCTGTGTGATAGGGATGAAGCCACTCTGGCTGTTTCTGAACTGGGATTTACAGAGAAACTGATGCTGATAGACAGAAATTGAGACGGAGAAAGGAAGTCTTGGTGGCAAACAAAGTTCTTCTTATGAAACAATTCCAGGACTGCAAGAGCCTATCTACCTTCAACAGCTGGCTCCAATTAAGTCAAATAGAAACACTCCTGCTTATTTGAGGGTTTTTGTGACCAAAAGGTTTACGGGGAAGTTTATGTGCTTCAAAGTTGCAGAGGCCCAAGTGCTGCAGGTCTCCCGAGGGAGTGGGTGCAGATCACAGTCTCTCACATCACCATAACATGCAGGTGCTCAGAGTTGCTCGTACCACTGACAAACCTGGGGATAGTTCTTCCATCCTGCATCTTGGTCAGTCTTTGGGTACATACAAAGAGCTCAGGCACTCACATAGTGACTCCACACGCCTTGCTCCTCAAACATGTATCTCATTTCCCAAAGTACCATTGCTGCCCGTCAGCTCCTCTGGAACATCTGCCCTACAAGAGCTACAGATGCTCCCACTCAATGCAAAAAGAGCCACCAAGAGGACACAACACCAGCAACAAATGATGTGGAGAAGCTCCTCCGGATATTTAGGGGAAACCCAATGCTGCCTTTGGAAGAGTGATGTGGGAAGGTCTCTTCCATCCTCACATTCTTGCTCCTACAACACTCTCGCCACTAAGGTTAGGACACTTTTCCAGGAAGAAAAGAAAAAAGAAATAAGATCTTTCAGTTACAAGTCAAAACCAAACTTCCTTACTTTTACTGTTCAAGACAGACTTTTTCTGTCATTTAACCAAGTCTTTCTGTCTGATCTGTACTCAGATCTATGACACATGGTCAAAGTGTTCAGTGAAAGCTGCATTTTACTGTTGACTAATAAAGACTTTCAAAGGAGAGTGCTTAGAAGCCAGTAACAAAGAAAGCAAGACTCAGATTTTCATAGTGTCAGAAATTCACTTTCTCTGGCATTAGCTGTTCAAACACTTTCACTGATCTGGAAACGCCATTTTTTTTTCCAGGAAAGTCCAAGTCCATAATGATAGTGCTCCATCTACACTCCCAGGGCAGCTCATATAGCATAAGCTCTGCCCAGATGACACTCATATGGACCTCAGTGAGTTTGAATGATGGAGTCCAAGTTCTAGGTAACATTCAGGACAGTAAGTCTTTTCTGCACTGGTGCATAGGGACTTTTCCCATAACCTCTCCTCAGGACAGCAGCACTCTATGGAGGTGGTGGAAAACAGGAGAGTTAGTGCTGACAAGTACAAACATTGCTGGCTGGGCAAGTCAAGTCCTTTGCTTACTTAAAGTAGACTGGCCCATAATCCAGTGCCTGACTGGATAAGTGTCTCTCCCAGCCAACGTTAATGGAGGGCAAGTCGTTCCGCCAAATGCACTAGCCTGGTTGAGCCAAACTCCACTGTTTTATGAAGCAATCCCATCCATTAAATGTGGAGAATTATCACCTTCAGGTAAAGAAAAAGGTCGTAAGAATGGACGCAAGCGAAACACAGGTACCAAAAATGGTAAAAACTTATGAGATCACCTTGTCCTTCCCCCACACTTAGTCAATACAGGATTGTTCCCTGCCAGCCGCCAGAACAATGTCACTTAACCTAGATGCAATCACATTGCAGGAACCACTAAACACAATGCAATGAAGACCAGAGAATGAGCTCATATGAGTTAATCCAATTCCTGAAATAAAACAATTCAGGGCTCTGGTCTCCATCCTGCAATGTTCTCCCGAGCCAACCATTCTACATATGTGCTAACAGTCAAACACAAGCTGGGGCCACTGGTGGCCTGCTGAAATAACCTGGAGCTGGGAAAATGCAGCACAACAATATTCACAAATGTCCTTGCTACTAAAACTGTTGCTTTGTTTAGATAGAATCCATAAACCTTGTTATACACAAACATTCAGGGAGCAGAGCTTTATTTCCAAGAATGCTCATGGAAAGGAAATCCATTGTGTAGGCCAACATGAATAGACCCTCAGTGTGTATAGGAAGCACCCAGGTGGCTACTGAGAAAATAGCTTCTTATCAAGTAAAGTAATGCATTAAAGCTACCGATGATTCCCAAAGCAGTCAGAAGGCATCCCCATCTGCGAGGCACACGTCATCCAAAGAGGGGTCCAAAACAATGCTTTACAGCACACATACAACAGGAACAGATAGCCATACTGCAGCAAGCCCTCTCCACAAAATCCACCATCAACTGAAGTGTTCAAAATCACTACTTGCAAGTCATATCCAGAGCCACAAAAATGCAGTTAGAGGGTAGAAAGGAGCATCCCAAATCCCAACCATTGGATCAGTACCTTACAGTGCCTTATATATGACAGACCTTAAAAAAAAAGGGTTAAAATTAATTGTAGGGTCCACTGAAACACTTTCCTGGAACTGGTCTGAGCAGCAAACGCACCTCTTCCTTCTTAATATCATGTAGCTGATAAAAAGCAGAGTCTCATCCCTATTTTGTATGCATAATTAAGTTTAATTTGCAGACCAACAAGTCCTTACTTCGTAAGCGTGCACAGATGCACACACACGAGTATGTTCATTTATGTGATTGATACCCAGAAATACAATTCCTCAGCCAGAATTTGGGCAGCAAATACAAAAATGCGTTTTGATAATATTGATGCTGGAATGCAAGAGCATGAACAAAAATATGTCCACCAAGTGCAATGCATTGTAAACAGGGGAATAAGTAAAATAAACAAATACATGTCATTTCATCTGGGTCACAAGTTAACTCAATGTGACATTTCCTTTTGTAGTGAAGAACATAGGAGAAAAGAGAACCTATTTATACATAGTGGAATATATTTGGGCAAGTTTTTTCCTAGCTCTCTTGGCTATTTTTGCAGTTAGCCTGTGCGAGAGTTTAGAGGCTTTTCCCCTTTTCAAGATCCAGATGTTCTTTCTACTTCAACTCACAGGATCATAACTCATAGTCCTGCATCCTTAAAAATTACATTGCTGTATGGCTGTGAGCAATGTCCTCACCATGTGATCTTGCCACAAAATCAAGTGACAGATTAGGCTGTAAACAGTAGCCCTAACTTCAATACTACCAGCTTTTTTAAAGCATATAAGACAACCTCTATTTTTCTCATGTTTACTTTCTCATCCTGAGTGATGCTTTGCAGCTGTGTCTCTTCCAGCAGCAAGGCAGCCAGGGCTCTCTGGGGAGCCCATTTACACTGCTGCTCTTGAATGGCTAAAGTGGGAACACGCGTTTTGTGTCTCTGGACACACACACTCACACATACAGCTCTGTGAATCCCTGTGGGTGGTTTTCACGGAAGAGAAAATGCAGGCTAAAGAACCTCTTGCTCTGCCTGGCTTGTACAGACCAAAAGTGGTCTTGATCTCAGGTGTGTCCCTCATGGTGCCATGGTCAGGACCAAATGCGCATATGGGGGTGAGGTTACCTACACCAGAGCAGAAGGGAAACAGCAATAGCTGTTCAACTCCTTGTGCAGGTTTCCATTCAGAGCAGTAAATGTACCATGCACAGGGAATTGGAATCACAGGGAGGGATAGGGAGGAAAAGAGGTTGACCTAGTCACCCAGCAAGACAGCTGGCTGCAGGATATGTTTGGAGGTCCAGGTCAGGATAGAAGCACCACAGCATCCTACACAGAGTCACTCATTTACCACGCACAGCAGCAGAGTATGACAAGCACAAATAACATGTGAAATCCTACAGAGAAAGCCAAGCCTTGCTCTGAGCTAGGCACCTCTCAGTGGCCCTGTGGGAAGGTGGCAACACAAAACCAAGGCTTACTGTGAAATACCATGTATGTCTGTATTGAGAGAGTTGGAGGAATCCAGAAGTAGGTTTTTTCAAAAAGGAGATGAGAGAACACTGGCCAAAGCAAGCACGTGGCCAGAGCTCCCTATCCACACAGAGTGACGGCTGCAGCACCACGCAAATGAAATTATAGTCATCAACAGCTCATCAGCCCTGGGACAAGGGCAAGAGTAATCATCTCTGCTTAACAAACACAGGAGCTGAGACAGGCCAAATGCAACTACAGCGGTGCTGGGAGCAGCACAGCAAGCCTCTGCCCAGAGTCTCCAGGGTTCACACTAAACTGGGCCAAGAGTGGGCAAGGCCATTCACCTGAACCAGGCAACAAAAATCAACTAATAGAGAGGGAGACAGGAAGAGGATCTACACTTCAAGGCTGTTGGCTTTGCATTACCAACTCAGCTGTTGTCCATACCACTCCTCCCATCACGCTGGTGCTTCCTCTTGTGCCCCTGGCAAGGGTGTCCTCGGGCTCACAGCTCGCTGCGGCTGCAAGGTTGGCAGGAAAGGCTGACCTAACCCTGCACCAAGCAGGCCCTCAGACCTATTGTCTTGAAATCAGGGTAATGATGGATGCCTAGGATGTTTCATCATTTCCCAGCACTGTTACAAGGCCCACATTTAAACCTCATCAGAAACTTTTTTGTTTCCTTTCTGATTTTTATGTGCCTGGAATGCTAACCATACCTTCACCAGTCGTTGTTCTCCTGTTATTCAAAAGTGGTCCATTTCTCAGGGAATGATTATTGCTGTAGAACAAAACTGTTAATGAACCTCTTGCATTAGCAGCAAGACCCCAGTGAGATGTTTGCCACTTGGGATATGTCCTTCACATCCTCTCCAGCCCTCTTCCCCAACCACCCAGGCTCCATCTCTCTCTTCTCAGCTTTTTCCCACACTTGCCATGAGGTCAAACAAATGAAAGGCTGGATGAGTCAGCAGTAGAAAACAGGGCAGTGAGCTTCTGAATTCATTTGACAAAGAGGTTAAGAGGCTGAGAGGTTAAGAGGCTGAGAGCCCTGGACTGAGCTTAAATAGTGCACTGGGTCCACGGGTGTGAGGAAGCCCCAGGTGAGGCTTATCAGGGCCATCTTACCTCTGTGATGCCCTCAAGGCCTGGCATGGTCACTGGCTGAATCCTTCTTCTGACAGAGGTGGTGAGTCCTCCTTGTGCAAAGGCAGCACGTGTCTGCACACACTGGAGTTGTGATTTTGACATTTGTCCATCTTGATTTTCCATAATTCCCTTATATATGTTTTTCCACCACATTTGTGCAGAAATTAATACCCTAGGGTTCCAGGCTCAACCCGGACTTTTCTTTTATTGCCAAAATAAGAGCTTATAGAAATGATGGTAGGTATACCACCATCGTTTGAAAAAGAGATTATGTGCAACAACTTGCATGTTTCAGTGGCTAATGTAATAATGTGGCAATTACAGCCCTCCACTGGGTCTGGTCCAGCTGTATGTCCAAGAGGTCTCAAAGTGCAGCTGTTTTCAACACCAGACCCAGATCCTTTCAGTCACTGCTGAAAGTGTGCCAGAAACCTGCTTAGAGATTTTTACGGGTTTTTTTTTTACATTTTTTCTTCCTTGAAAGCACCTGCTTGAGATGCATGTCTGGTTTTGTTATTAGATAGTCAGGAAAGGCAAAAGTGGATTCTACTTTCAGGCATTTTGCAAAGTGAGGTGAGATCTCATCTTGGAAGCACCTCTCTTGCAAGTTCTGCTAATAATTTCACCTATCTCTGCTCCCCAAACTTGCCCTCTACCTACAGGACACTTGAAATGGGCAGGCAGAAATTAGCCTGCCTCTTGCTTAGGAAAATGCAGATCACTGCAGAAATGAATGCAATGCAAATATCTATATATTTGCATTTAGCAAATAACTCAGATAAACCGGAGAGGGAAATCTCTCCAGAAGATGAGATCATCTCATCTTCTCTGTGATTTTGATCCTTAGTATGAGTTTGAGCTATTATTTGCACAGATAGCTGAAAATGTGTGAAGCAGTTACAAATTGGGTGACTCCTGCAGGGACAGGACCAGTGTAATTTGGGAAGAATAACGCTGAATAATAATGAATAATGCTGAATAATAATGTATTCAGCTGAAAAAGATCCACATGCATAGGATCCCGATGCCATCATTGGCATATAGGCGCAGCAGGGCCTCTACTTTGGAGCAGGAAGAAACAATTTGCAGTCACTGGAGGAGGCAGCTTGCTGAGGTCAGGCAGCATGTGCAAGCCTGTAATGCTGGCGGTCCCTGTGCCAAGAAAAATATCTTGGCCATACTTCCTCCGTGCTGTTGGAGGGCAGGACAGCCCCACTAGTTTCCTCCAGACCAGTGAGCAAGTGAACAGGGACATGTGTTGTGTTCGGAGCCAGCTGCCTGCCCACCTACACCCACCTGTTGATGCAGAGATCTGTGGTCTTTTGCCAAGCAGTGACCGCTGCGTTTGCCACTGATGCCTGGCTTACCTGGGGCTGACAGGCCCCCATGTAAGTCCAGACTGCCCTCAGACCTTGCAGCCTGCCTGGCCTGAGGCTGGGGGAGGTGGTGGGGTCGTGGCTGGGAAGACATCCTTTTGGAGCTCCTCTGGTACCCACTCACCAGTGGTGCACAGAACATCTAGGTGTTTTGGGATACCCAGAGCCCTAAAACTTTTTCTCCCTTCTCCTATCCCCTTCTTAGTTTCGGCCTTTCTCCTTTAAAGCCTAGCAACCTGATTTCCTTTTGACTTGCTTACATCTGTATCAACGTAAAATAGACCACCAGCTGAAGGCACCGAAGTGTTGCTGCTTTTGCAAAGCATGGAATTGCAACCTAAGAGGCAAAGGAGAAAGGGATGGGATACCCAGAGCCCTCATAAACAAAAATGAACTTGGTTGACTGTGCCTCGGCTGCCCTTTTGCAGACCTGTACCTCATTCACAGAGTCCATTTCCTTTCTATTCTTTTTTAAAAATAACTGAAATCACATCAAACAATCCCCCGGATATTGGGACTGGATGGATCTACCATCTTTAAACTAAATATTTCAGAATAAACAGATAGCTTCAAAACAACAAAATAAAGTCAGCCCTTCTTGCAAATGTGGTGGTTGTTGTCAGTGGACTCTGATGTGCTGTGAAGAAAACTCTGTCATGTGCCTTGACTTCAGAAAAGCATGAGAAAACACTCACAACCTTCTCTTAGATAAGAAGCCACAAACAAATCAGAAACAAGAAGTGAAAACTCAATTCAAGGTTTACTCCAGGATGGACGTCTTGCTACGATAAATTAAGGTGTTTTTCATTATTAAAAATAAACAAAGCAATGAAAGTGAACCATGTCACCATTCATATGCTTAAAAAACATCTTTAATCTGCTTGGGAAAATCTTTTTTCCCCCCTAACAGGAAAAAATATTAGTTGTCCAGATAACAAGCAAAACAAAATCAACCAAAGGGCATCAAGAGACTTCCTGAAATTGAAAAAACAATGTTTTGTGTAACAAGTTTAAAAAAAAAAAAAAAAAAAGAACCACACAAAAAACAACGACACACAGCAAGAATGATTCCTCCAGCTTCTTCAGGTCGTCAGTGGTTTCAGAAACATGAGGAAGAGCTACACAAGCAGTCAAAAGTTTTATTTAACCTTGCAGCATTTTACAGCTGTCCTAAGCCTCTTCCCTTCTCCCTTCCCCTCCCCGCTGTTTCCCCCTTGCTCCACCCCCCCGGAAACCATTTGTCTTTCTAGTGCCTTATTTTTAACAGCTCAGCTCGGCCCCAAAGGGACATGTGTAAAAACAACGAAAGAACTTAATCCGGCAACTTTGGAGTTCCCAGGACTGAAATAGAAAGCCTGATGCAAATCAGGACTGAGGCTGCTTTGGAAGAGGGAGCAATACCTCCTCCTCTTGCATATGAGAGGGATGGAAGGGGGCAGAGCCACGATGATGGGCAGTCACCTAACCAGACGCTCACGTAACCTGAGACTGGGAGATACAACGTTGGGCTGGGCTACTAGGGAGGCTTGGGGACCTCATTCATTCTGCAGTAAATCAGCCCCTGGAGATGCACAGGGAAGTTTGCACAATGTCTGCCCAAACTGCCTGGATCCCTGCCAGAGCTGGGAAACTTTCATTCTCATGAGTTCACAAATTTCACCTACAAGAGCCTGATTCAAACAATACGGGAGGTGGCGTGGCATTCCTCCCCACATCTGCACTGTGAAACCACAGGAAATCATTAGCTGTGCCTGCTAAGAACTTCTGGATTCCAACAAATTATTCACATTTGATGTACTGGGAGATTTTTTTGTTTGTTTAAAGATTTTCACTGGTTATTTTATGATGCTGATTAATGCAGTTTTTAATGTTTGACTGTATTAAGCATAGCAACATGGGGTTCAAAGGCCTCCCACGTTGCAGTTTCCCTGGTTTTAAGTAGCACCGTTGCTTGCAATTGGGTAATCAAGCCATGAAATTATATCTGCTCCCTAACAAATACACACAACAGCAGGTCCAACCTTCACACATTTATAAGCTGGTTTCAAGAGTGATCTCTGAGATGCTGAAAGACCCTTTGTGTGAATATTTACAGGAGAAGTCAGTCCACTGAATGTTTGCAAAGTAATCCCTAGACAGGTGTAGTAGTAGCCAAAACAAATTGGTTTAGAAATGTCAACATATATTCATGGATTATTTGCCCACCTTAAGTACTTAGAGTAAATGTCAATAGATCTAGGAATAAGGTTCAACTTGCCAGTAAGGAAACCCCTAGCCTTGCAGCAAATGCATGCATCACAACAGGAAAGCAACACAAGCCTGCTGACCAAAGGAAACACACTGAGGAGGGTGATGGGAGAGAAAAGCA
Organism: Calyptomena viridis; assembly: GCA_013390005.1. NCBI lineage: Eukaryota > Metazoa > Chordata > Aves > Passeriformes > Eurylaimidae > Calyptomena > Calyptomena viridis. Next base: position 591,879 of record WEIV01029001.1, read on the forward strand.
CAGTAAAATCTGCAGTCACATTTTCTGGGGCTATTCCACTAAGGGAAGGTTGGCAATCTATGGTGATTTCAGCATATCTGATCTTCCAAGCCAGCACAAGGTCCCTTTGTTTATCAGCGTGGTTTCTGGCAGCCCAGAGCTGTCCTCTGAGGCAGCCACCAGCCACCGGGTGAAAGGGGCACGTTTCCCATGTGGGTGCACAGCACGGAAGCATCTGGGAATGTTCCTAATGCTCATCTGCACCCTTTGGCAAGGTGACACTCCACACCTTTCCTCCTTCACCAAACACAGAACTTGTCTGTGTTCCACCAACAGACCAATTCATCACTCAGTCTGCTGGCTAGGAACAAGAAAATTTTTAATGGATAAATCAAGGAATATATGGCATATTTGTGCTGCATACAGAACTCCAGGGGCCTCCACACATGCAAATGGCAGCATATGCCCCCCCTACTTTTTACAAGAAGACAGAATTCTCTCCCAAGGCAGAGTATGGACAGCAACGTATGGCCCAGGGCAACTCTGGGCTGGCTGGCCTTGCTAGCCTTGCCTTCTCTAAGCAGCAGAGCTTGTGCATGAAAAAGGTCCCCATGCTTATTGCTGACAGCAGACCAGCAAGCTACAGGGAGCGCCATTCATAACTGAGGAGGCTCAACCATGTCCCCTCCTAGATGCTGGAAGCCTTTCCATAAAGGAATAAGTGCTTTAAGAAGTCATCACTAATAACAATTGATAAAATTTATTTTGTTTTTTATTTAATGGCTTTTGTAGACCTGTGACACTTGTCCTGCCCTTGAGCATAAAGCACAGTTCCTGGAGCACAAAGCTGCCATGCTTACACTGTCTCTGTGGGCAGTGGGCTGGCAGCTGCTCTCAAGTAAATCCGACCATCCAGCAGACACTCCCTTCTTTGTCCACCTGAGTTTTGTTATAGAATAAGCCATGTGCCAGAAACCACAAACCTCTGCAGCGACCACAGCCTCTCCTACAGTACCACACAGCATAAATCAGCCTTTTGCCAATTGCTGCAGGTACAGCCTAGCTCAGCCATAGGAAGGCTGATTTTTAATCTTACTGACACCTTGCTTACAACAGGGAACCTGCTTTGATTGCAGGTGGCTGTCGGCTTCTCTTCACCTTGTCTCACACCATGCCCAACCCTTGCAGACACTGCGGGGAGCAAAATCCTCTCCCCCAGCCACAGCCTTCAACTGCCCAAAGACACAGGCCACCATAGAGCCACGAAGTACCCATCCAGAAAGGAGATAAATTGCACAGCTCTGCTGCCTCCATTTGCTCATCATTCCTGATTAAGGGCTTCATTCTGCAAAGTCACCAGGCCCATCTTGAGCCAAAGTGCACTCAGTCAGCTGCACCATATCCTGACAGGATGTCATCAGTAAACAGTAGGTAAATACTCATGCTTTATCATTGGTCAGTATTTGTTGTTTTTAGAGACCTGAACTAAAATTCCCACTGAAAAAAAATGTGTACAACAAAAGTAGCTTCTATTTTCTGCCCACAGGAGAACCATGCAAAGAGAGCCATTTCCTTCATCATTATTCCACACACAAAAAAGTTTGATGATGTTTGTATCTTTTTTTAGATCTTTTGCATCTATCTACTTAATTGTTGGGAAAAGATTTGATTTATTATAAACACATTATGGGTCAATAAAAAGCTGCCCCTGTTACCCACAAGTGTTTGCCCTTTGCAATGTGCACCTTCCCCAGGTCGGTGAAATGAGTTAGAAAGCCCTACAAGCATCCCTGAGGGGCAGAGCAGGCACCTTCCAAGCCTGACTATTGCTCACACCTTTCAAATTCAGTTTGGGCAAATAATTGTGTGTGGCATTTGGAAGCAACCTCTCTGCAAAAAGCATTTCTTCAAAAATGAAGGAGTAAGCAAGTACAGCAAGCAAAGCCTTATTGTGGCATAACTAAAACATAAACAGATATTTGCTGGAAATCACTGGCAGCATTTGCTCACCAAAGGTTATTGTGAGAAGATATAATTGATATTAATGTCTAGGGTTATCTCATCTGATTGTATCAGCAAAATATGGGATCACTTGGTAATTACTTTTAACATGATTTTCGCAGAAGAGCAGTCGATGCTGGAGAACAGAGTTGTCTTTTTAAACACAGCAAAATACTGCCTAATTACGAATTAAACCCCAGGCTGAGCCAAGTAGCAGCCTCTGGATTGATTTTGAGCAAGCAGCGCTTTCCCCTTAAACTTCAGATTATTCTCATAGTCATTTCTCCATGGAAGTATCACTTTTCTGAAAAAAATAACGTTGTTAGCCCTCAAAACATTGAAATGATACAATAGCTGCCTGGTTGGAGATCACTCACCACCTGCTTTTCCTTGTTTTGTTTTCTAGCCTCTAATTACTGAGCGGAGTCAATTCCTAATGAGGCAGTTTGATTTCCTGTTTTTCATACTTCTTCAGCTTCTTAAAGAGCCTGTCCAACATAAAAGGAACCCTTTTCTAAACAGATTTTAAATTAATTATAATAACCTTGGTGGTGGTTGTTATTGTTGCTCTGTGTGTGTGCATATGTGTATGTGTGTGTGTGCATCTGAGTTTTCCATGGCTGCATTTCTCATTTAACATTTCCACATGAAACAACTTTTTTTTCCCCCTCCTGTTTCCCCCCCTCAACAATGCAAACTGGAAACTCTTGTCCAGGAAATTGTAGCCACAGAAACACTGTGTCTGGGCTAAGGAGGAAAAGGTGATGATGTCATGAATAACTGGGCTGTGAGAAAAAACGGAGCATGAATAAGGAGGGAAATATTCTGACGTCTGTCTTTAAAGCTGTAAGATAAACACTTGTTGTGAATGGTACACACTGCCTTCCAAAAGGGCTGGTAGGAAGAAGAGCAGTACTAAATGACTGCTCAGAAATATATGAATGATGCTAATGAGGTCTCTCAGCCCTCTCCTAGCCCCACACATGTAACGCCTCTCAGTTTGTATTTCAGTGCTTCCCCTGTGGACAGCCATGGCACTGGAGAGCTTCTGTGTTCCTGTGATTTACAGAAGTCTTAGTCCTCCTCCTGCCACTATTCCCTGTCCCTGCCTGGCCCTATGGCACAGTAAGAGGCTGCTGCAGGCTGGGGCTGCACAGGCTGCAGATATGGGGTGGCCATGAGCTCAGACCTTGTCCAGGAGGTTCCATTGGACACTGCTCCTCTCTGGCTGATCACAAGAATACTGCAGTTGAATTGCATTAGTGCGTAAATGGTACAAAATACTGCCAGTCAGAGTCTTCTGGCACAGCAGTGGCCCCTGCCATCATCCATCTGCATCCCCCAGCACCCCAATGCCCCTTGCCCCAGTCCCAAGGTGACGTTTGCTGGGGTCACTCACAGAAGCCATTTAAGGACTTTGCTACAGGGTCAGCTCCCTATCACCTTGCCCCTTCCATTCTGAAGCCAGAACCTTCCCAGTGGAATTTCCCATGGGATGCTTTATCTTTGCTGTCATATCTCGGTAACAGGCAACAGGCACTGCAGCATTGAGAAGGTGGCTGAGGATTGCTGTGTGTTTGAACAACAGCAGCAACCAGTCCAGCCTAGGACTGTTGTGCTGGGCCACTTGACAAGCACACAGAAGAAAGGCACTCACTGTCCCAGAAGGCTTGGAGAAGAAAGCAACGGTCCAGTCAGCCCCTGGACCTGCACCAGTCAGTCCCTGGACCTGCGACATTTGTGAGTGAATGAAGTGTCTCTGTGGAAACTACATACGAAGCTCATTGAAAAAAACACAGCCTTCTGCTAGAAATGTGGGGAAAGGCAATCCATGCTGTAGCTCTAAAAATTTGAGTGAGCCTCAGCTGGGGAGGATTGCATTCCAACCCCACCCAAATCATAAAGCTGAGAAAACTTCAATGGGCTCTAGCTTCTGGATTATTATTATTATTATTATGACAGAGTTTTCCTCTCAGGATTCAGACTCTCTGTAAATGGTGGGAAAAAGGGTTTTATACAACCTCCAGTCTCCACATGACAAAGTGACTGCCTATTCCTACAGCCATCTGAACAGAATAGACGGAATAAGCTATTGTCTGTGCTCAGAAGTCAGCGACTGCACCGGCACTTGATTGGTCCAGGATGTAGAGGAACAAAAAGGTCATTGAATAAAAGAAGAACAATACTTTTCATGAAACAAATGAGCTTTTGCTAATTTATAACATGTTTGGATTGGGTATCATATACATCAAAATGATGTAATTAGTAAATGTCATTTTCTGGAGAGAGAGAGTTCAGCAAACCCTTAATGATGGGAATTTCCTGCCCTGGACTGGAGTCTCTGGACTACCAGGGCATCATAAAGATGCTGTATTTCACTAATAATTAGAATGGGCACGAAGTGGGACCTAGATGTGTGACAAAGGGAAAAAGGAAAAAGTTCACCTACTGTGAAGGTTAGTTGCACTGAAGGATTAATGATAGAAATACAATGGGCTGAAGGGTGTTTAAAAACTGTCTTGTACATTTCACATTCAATGTTTGAAACCTGGAATCTGAATTGTTCCTACTTCCAAATATCAACATCCTCAAACCTGTCGCCACTCAGGTGATGACCTTTTTGCAATGGGCACAGGATTGTGACCATTGAGCTTGGGCTCAAGTCCCAAAGCACCTCAGTCAAAGGAACATCCAGACCAGGACAGAAGCTTTACAGTTTTTACAGCACTCAGCTGAACGCATTAAATTGCAAGGGTGATTTTCAATGAGACCTCCATATGCTCAGTGCCAACTTCAACTTTAGAAGTTTTGAGTGTGTTGCTCCCCCGCATACTCACAGACACACGGAGTCACACTCACAGTGCAAAGCAGGATCACACCAATGGTTACACTTTCCAGGTCTGAGGGAAAAACTGCTCTCAAGATGCTCTTCACTCAGATGGGAGTCAGGAGTACTGGAGAACTCATGTAGGAGACATTTCTCAAGTGTCATTGTAGGTTGCCATTAGAACATGTCTCAAGGCTCACTATACTAGCAAAGCCAGACCCATTACAGGACATGAGGAACTTAGGAACATACAGAACCTATTTGTTAAGGGAAAAACTAGGTATTTTACCCTTTCTTTGCAAGTTAGACTTGAAACTAACCTGAGGATAGACTTGCCCAAGCCCACAAGAAAAAGCTGCCGGCTGCAGCAGTGAAAGCCAAAAGATCTAAATCCCTTCTTCAGATATGTGTCTACCATTTTCAAATAAGCATATCAGCTACATCAGAACACCCTTACATTTCTTCCTCCAGGTCCTGCAGCCAGTCCTGAGGTGAATGTTGCTATAATGACTGAAAACCATTGTTTCTGCTTAGAATAGAGAATCATAGAATATCTTGGGTTGGAAGGGACCTTAGGGCCATGTAGTCCAAGCCTCCTGCAATGAGCAAGGACATCTTCAAACAGGTCAGGTTATAAGGGATGAAAAGACAGCAAATACCTAGGGGTCTACTAGAATCAAAGAGTACAAAAAAGGTTATGCCCTGATCTAGTTGCTGAGACTTGGGAGATGAGAGAAATCCACAGATTTGTTCTCATTTCATAAGATGCTGATCCTTTCCCTCTTGAAGTTTTGCATCAGTTTTTGGACCCAAAGCTCCTGCTGTGGCACGAATATCCTCAGGATGTTTCAAGAGCAGTGCAGCACACTGTTCCTCAGGGCTCACAGAAGCTCAGCTGCTCTCAAAGTGACACCAACAGGGCAGCGTGCTGAATTGAGTTGCCACCTAGAAAATTTTTTCTCTGTGGTGGAAAAATCCAATGGGAAGATTTATGAACAGAAATCTCCTCTGGCAATGGCCACAGCATTCTCTGAGCTATGCAGTAAATATGTTATATTAGTTCATGCTTCCTTCTTTGCAGGAATTGCTCAGGCACAAATGAAACAATAACACAATTTGGAAAAACTTCCTTAATCATTTGTACTGTAACTTTATTCTTCATGGCAAATTCAATGTATGTGAGAAACAAACCAAAGACCCAAGGAGCTGGTAAAAACTAATCACATAACTTCTTCTACCTGTAAGGAGCATGTTTGAGCAGGAAATGTTTAACTGTTAAGGGATTTTTGCCTCTCCTAGCAAAGGAAGGACATCCCTAAATGTGACATTCTTGTCCCCAGGAAATACCCTTACATTCTCTCTTAGCTCAGAAAGGAAAACACTCCACTGCTTTTTCAAAAATTCCTCTGCTGTCAATTTTTACATCTTTTATGAAGATTAACCGAGCAAGTCCCACATTTGTGAGCATGTCCAATGGAAATCTGCTAAATGAAAAATCTTCAGTCAACAAAACCATATTCTGATGGGCCCTGGCTGAGGCAGCTGTGTTTCTGTGACTGTGAAAAAAAAAAAAAGAAACATGAGTTTTCTTCTTGGAGGAAGAGCTAAAAAGCAGAAAAGGTTACCACACATCTGTTGATCCACTGTACATACAGTGTTTCAGCAAAGCAACATCAGCATGACCCTCTGTGTACAGCTGATGTGCAATAGCTCATACCCCTTAAATGCTCCACCATGGGTCTGCAGCCAGCATCAGCCTTTCTGGCTGGGGGATGCACATCTGTCACCAGAGATTGGAGAAAAGGGCACACTGTGGCTTTTCTCTGGCCAAGGGACCATGTTACAGACCACACAGTGTCCGATCCTGTTGATGCACTGGCTATTTCACGAGGTTATTTTCAGGTAAGTGACTACAGGTTAACACTCCTGATCTCAGGTGAAGCAGAAAAGCCCAAGACACCAAAGTACATGAACTCAGGTGACCTCCAGACAGTGCCACAGAGAGTGGGGAGCAGCAAGACAGTTACCCAACTCCTGCAACCTGTCCACATGCAGTCACACAGGTGAGGACCACAGCCAATTACTGCCCTACCTGCTATCTTAATCGTAAGGAGAACAAGATGCAGCCCTTCCTGCACAGTCCAGGAAGCATCAGGGTATGACACACCAGGAAAGCAGATAAAGGTGTTGACTCACAAGCCATCAACCTTTCTTCAGCAAACTTCTTATTTACCATAAACGAGTGCATACAGTTTACTTTCAATTCCTCTGAGTTGCACTTCAGTTAAACTCTGTCTTGGATTTGCCAGATGATAAGATCAGGACAATAATCTCAAGGTAATAACAGCTCTCTACAGCTATAGCTATTATTAAAATAGCTGTATCAAGCCACAACCAGGATTCAAAGAAATCATGTTAATGGGCTGAGTGACAGGGATTGTAGATGGGGAATGAAAGAGAACTTTCTGTAAAGATTAATAGCCCATGATGGTGGGTGGGTGGCAATGCACCAAAGAAATGGGTGGCTCTTATTTATTCCTATAGTTTGGATTTCTGGATGGACAGAATAAATAAAGATATGTCAGTTAAACAGTCATTTACTGTCTACTTGGAAAATACACCACTGACTAACCAAAAAATCTCCTCTTGTTGTGTAAGTCCAAGGTCATATATATTACCAGTAACTGCATAGTTCAAGCCTTGTCTTTGGACTTTATCATAGAGTGTATTCTCATAGATCACTCACTCCACTTCTGGTAGATGTGGATGGAGCCACCACTCCATGTTCTCAAACATTTTGTGGCCATTTCCTGTCCCTTTCCTTTGGATGGAAAGACCGGAGCCCTGTGCAGGGCTCCAAAGATGACAATATTACAGATCTCAATGACCAAGTGTCACCTGGGATTCAGGCCCTGTCTGTGCACAGAGCAAGCAAAGGACTTTTATAACCATGCAGTATTCAGTACTGTCCTAATAAAACAGTGAGTTTTCATCCTGGATATGTGCACAGTGTAAATGTGGTGAGGCTCTCTGCATTTTTTTTGGAGTAAGATTTCATCAAAACAGACAGATACCCAGTGCTGGGTGTTACCAGCAAGCTCACAACCAAACTGCACAGAAATCATCACATATCTATAAACCTCTGATAAATTATTTAAACAACTCCCTGGTTTGGGGAGAGAGAAAGCATACATTGACAATAGGTATAGTAAGAAATCTCATTTAAATACTAGTATGCACATCCCCACATTTCCACACACATGATTTCCAAGGAATGACTAGAGCAAAGCAGTCATTGTTCCCAGAGTTTTCATACTTTGGTTTACTCTGATTTGTGAGCTACTTTACTGATAAAGAGCTGGCACAAATCATCAGCTGTTATCTCATCTCCACAGAAATAGCTTCCTTTGCCAGACTAGCTTTCAGCACTTACAGCCACTGGAGAACTGAGTTTTCAAAAAAAATTCCTCTCTGACCAATGCAAAACATTGATCCTTATTTGCATATTTGAATTAGTCTTACAGCCTGCTTGGTGCTGCTCTGGTCCCTACTGCCCAAATGCCCTCCGTCTGCAGATGTCCCAGCAGCAGGCAATGGCAATCCAGTGCCCCAAACACAGGGAGATCTCATCTAGATGGAGAAGAGGAAAGTAATAGTATCTGAATTCTGATGGATGACACTGCCCTGAGCTCAGCTAAGGGAAGTCTTCCCATTACCGTGACACTGCATTAGGATCGGAGAGAGACAATTCTGGAGAATCAGGTACCTTCTGACCATCCCTACCTAACTTCACCAAGTATAGATACAAACCTTGCACTCCAAATTTCAAGGACTTGAAATTGCAAAGGACTTCTAAATAGCAATGAATTCTGTGACTTACTAACCTTTAGATCAAAGCAATGTAAACTCACTTCCATCTCCAAATGTGGAGAGCTACACATTTCATCCAACCCTTACATTTTTTGGAGGACAACCCCAAACCTGATTTCCCCACTGATGAAAATCAGCAACTCAGCAGCCTCTGGCAAAATCACCAGCAGGAGCTGCTGGCTTCTCTCCAAGTCACCACCCAACATGTTAGTGACCAAAAGACACTGTTAGCTCTACACACTACCTGTCTTGCATACAATGAATTACATGACTTCTGCTTTACTGCCAGTGGGTACCAATCTACATGCAAAGAGTGCAAGCATCTTTTCTGATGGGTGTAGTACAAACTTTCTAATGCTACTGGCTACCCCTCCACATTGGTATGAATATAGATGATGTGCTGTCTTTGGCTGGGATAGAGTTCATTTTCTTAATAACTAGTGTGGGGCTGTGTTTTGGATTTGTGCTGAAAACAGTACTGATAACACAGGAGTGTCTTCATTACTGCTGAGAAGTGCTTATACGGTATCAAGATCTTCTCTGCCTCTCATGCCACCTCACCAGCAAGTGGACTGGGGGTGCACAAGATATTGGGAGGAGACATAGCCAGGACAGCTGACCCAAACTGACCAAAGGGATATCCCACACCTTATGGCATCATGTTCAGCATATAAAGGGGAGGGGAAGAGAAGAAAAGAGGACAGTTGGAATTATGGTATTTGTCTTCCCAAGTCACTGTGTGTGATGGAGTCCTGCTTTCCTGGACATGGCTGCCCATGGGAAGGAGTAAATTAATTCCTTGTTTTTCTTTGCTTGCAGCCTTGGTTTTTGCTTTGCCTGTTATACTGTCTTTATCTCAATCCATTGATTTTCTCTCATTTCTGAAAGAAAAATATCTCTCATTTCTGATTCTCTCTCCCATCCCACTGTGGGGGAGCGAGAGACCTGCTGGAGTTAAACCACAACAAATGAGTGGTACAAAGTACCTGGCAGTTCATCTACTTGTGCTGTAGTGGATCCATTAGTGAGAAACTGTATCGGCCTATAACATTGCCTGTCCAAAATCTCCCAGAGGCACTGAATTTAAGAAAAATTAGTTTGGGGCATCACAAGAACCTGTTCTGAACCGTGATCCACTAACACAGAATTTGGTGGCTGCTTTCATTGGTTTAACAGTGTCTGATAGGATTATGGGCAGCACATTTCCAGGCTAGATAAGCTCTACACAAAGCACTTCTAAAAATATGGCAGTACTGAGTCTGTTGTTAGACGTGCTTTGGTGTCCACAGTAACACAAGACTTTGACTCTCCAGCAGATTTATAAGCAACAAAACTCGCCAATCTCTGATATTTTATGCGTGAACTGAAACCACTTCCATGTTGATACACCACAAAACTCAACCATACTGTGAGCATTGCTATGTTTTGCTAAGAAAGGTCCTGTTCCTTAAGTATTGTACTAGTACAGCAGTTTTTGTTGGCATTTCTTCATGCAGGCTGAAGTCACTCAAAGTATGGTGATTTCTGTGAATTTTCCTATCACTCTTACTGGCTGCCTCTGAATGACTGTGCAGATAAAAGTAATGTGAATAAAATGAATGTGAATAGCAGTTTTGGAACTGAGCTTGATTTCATCAATTTGCCAATCTGGTAAATAAGGAGAATCAGAGCTAAGAACATGTTCTGAGAGTTGATGCCAACAAATGCACAGTAGAGGCATTTTTTTTTTATTGACTTTTTCCAAAATGGTTGCCTTCAGAAAAGCAGATACACCCATGCCTGGAATATCATAGTTTTGTGGGCTAAAGCAGACTTCCTGGGCACTTCTTTAAACCCAGCCACCTGCCCTCTGTCTCACCTCCTTCTCCACACCATATAAATAAATTACCTCCATAATTCTTCTCCTTTTCCTGTTTTCTTATGTCCTTTTTCAGCTTTCCTTCATTCTTTATGCTGAGATCTTTGCAGGCAATATCACTTACCCATCCAATGCTTATTCTCCCCTTAAACATCTATAGCATCCCACAATCTCTGGTCTCAGCTGCAAAGTCCTAGCAAAACTGTACCAACAACAGTCCAGGATAAGTGTCTTTCCCATCACACAGCTTGTCTGTCTCCAACTCACCACTCTTATCTGGCTATAATGCTGGCTAACAACAGAGCTCAGGCCAGTGCAGTGTTTTCCATCACATGGAACACATGCCTCTGGGTTTAGCAAGAGCTTCCTGGCAGAGCTGGCTTGCCTTAGGTAAGAATAGTGATGCCACCTGTGTTAAGAGCCTCATGAGAATCACAGAAGTGCATTACCAGGTAAATGTATTTTCTATCTTTAACCATTTTCCCACCCTTTGCAGGAAGAAGAGATACTGTGAAACAGATCCATCACAGAGATAATAATTTTGTGGGATAATATGTCTCCTGTACCACCCACCCTAAGTGTACCAGAGAAGTGTGTTCCCCCTGGGCAAGAAGAGCAGGCAGGAGGAAGCAAGTAGAATTTAGACTAGCAGTCATATCCCTGCCAGACTTTTATCTTCAGCATCTTCTGCCATTGCTTCTCTGCTAGACCTCCATGGCACTCACTGCTGAAGAGCTAATGTAAGGAAAGCTGTCCCTGGTTATTTTTCTGCCCTGTTCATATAGACTTGGTCTGAGAAAAAACAGATATCATGGTGGTTAAAATTCAAGGCAACAGGATGTGGACTATCCTCCTATTCCACCTATCCACCTTTTCTGATAGAATGAGAAATGGGAAATACCAGGAAAAAAGGCTTATAAAGGCCTTGCAAAAAAACTCAAAGAAAAAAGCTACATCTTTGAGGCTGGGATTAGTCCTTGCAATGAATGCTTGCTGTTTTCATCAGTTTGAAGAGTTAGCAGAAATTAATCAGCTGTGAATTGTTTCTAAAATGAAACAAGAAGCAGCACTCATATGGAGGGGATCTGCAGCAAGAATGAAATTAAACAAACAAGAAAATTTGGCCAAAACTCTTAAATAGGAAAACAAGCAGGCAAACAGGAAAACAAATAAGTAATATTGTACAATATACTGTGTACAGTGCCTTCACTGGACAATTCATCATGAACAGAATAAAAGTTTCCCAGTACACAAGCTAAAGAATCCCTGTTTAATGATATTATCCAAAAACTTGAGCTGCCACTCAGTGATTCATGACTGAAGGCTAAAGCCTCTGCTAGATACTAGATAATAAACACACTGGACATCTAAATTGCTATATATCTTGGCATTTGACCAGCAAAACGTCCATGTAAAACCGTATGCCAGTAAATCTGCCTTCTGCTTTTAAGCTGATTATTCAAGGGTTAACTATGAGATCCCCTAATGAAGTAATAAAACCCAAATATACTTTAAAAGCTATTGATTCGTTGCATTATCTGTTTTGGAGCACTCGCAATGCATAAAAAATAAGATGGAAATACTTTGTAACCTACGAAGAGTTCATTGGTCATGGTGTGAAACATTTGAAATATTCCTTCCTCTACCTTACTGCAATGCTCCAGATTTTGTTAGGAATGGGTCTAAAACAGAATCTTGCATTAGACTGCCCTGACCCCAAAGTCGAAAGGGTGCTCAAAATCTAATCCACAGTGCACAACCTGATTTTACCAATTAATCCGTTCAGCATCATGACTGTGGTGCAGATCCCTGGCTTAATCCCGATATCCCAGCTTGTACTCTTTCCACGGTGTAGTGATGCCTTTTACTCAGGTGTCCTGCTGTGGCATAAGGCAAGTTTCAATGGAAACAGTGCCAACATGCAGTCTACAAGACTGTATTTATTTACACCTTATACCTAGTTCTGTAAGTTTTGTCATAAAGATTGTGCTCTTGCCAGAACTGAGATACTCCTGATCCTAATCTCAGCCAGATATTCCAAGCACTTCCCAGTGGCTGATGCTGAGATGCCACCTGAGCTGCTGTGCATTAGGGCAGACCACATTGTCCCTACTCTACTCAGGCACTAAGAAAGGGATCAATCTCACCTTTCTTTAGCCTTCTAAAAATTAGTGGTCTCACCTGATCCAGTCATGCAGGTTCCTCTGGAGTCAACGGAGAGAGCAGAGTTTCTGCAGATGATGATTCATCCTATCTAGCTTAGAGTCCCCTCCCAGAATGAATGATATGATCCCATCTCTCAGTGTTGACTCAAGAGGAAATGTAGATAATCAACACAGCCTACATACCTATTAAATGGCTAAAGTCTGAGAAGAAGGATTTTCCACCCAGCACTTGTGTGTGTATGTATGAGAAGAATCACACAGAATGGGCCCATGCCTCACCGCAGACTTTTAAACAAAATAGCACATCAGCCTTACCCAACTGTTTAATTGCTCTACCATGACAGCTTCATTCCCTTCAGGGTGAAATGGATGCCGCCGTCTGCCCTCCTGCAGCTTGTCACCTAGAGAGACTTCAGTGGTTGCCGCCCTTTAGCAGCATCTGACAAAGGGCACCCCACGACAGAAGACTTCTTGATCCCTCCCAGCTGACTAAGGGTGGCAGCATAGCCCTACCATAAGAGCATTAAATAGTCTCACAGGAAGTCCTCACAGTTGCTCAGCTCAGGAAAGGGTCGTGTGTAGGCTGCAAAGGAGCATCTCTGTGACCATCCATGGGCACAGAGCAGGAGGAAGGAGTTGGTACGCGCGTCGTCAGGGTACCACTGGTTTACATCATTTAATACTCACAAATGAAGTGTTTATTGCTCATCTATTTGGGGCTCACTATGTGGTCATAATTTTTTTTCAGTCTGCTAAATTACCTGATGAAACTTTTGATTTAAAGAATACAGCTGGGATGCCGGGTAAGCCGGGCTCTTACCAGCCAGCTAGATCTGCTGTCACATATGACTGACAAGATATTTACGCTGATGGGTCAACAGACAAACAGACAGATTCATTAATTTTCTTCTCTCTTGTCCCATTATCTAAGCCCCTGTGCCATCCACAGCCAATGGAGTGAATGTTCATTTCTATTCCATTGTCATACTAACTACTGCTCTGGCTTAAGTATTCTTTTGAACCCCAAGAACAATGTGCGCAAGGCGCAAATCCATCCCGCTCCTCCATGGCTAAGTAGGGCCATTAGACAGGAGAAACAATAGAAACTCAGCGGGTGCTCTGTGTTTGCTCCCTGCATGGCCGCACACAAAGACAAAAAGCAAGGAGGGCTGGATGGTCCAGGGATGGGTATTGGATACCCTGATGCACTCATTTTCCCAGCATCCCCAGATCACAAAGGAATAGAGGTTTCACATGGGCCTGCAGAGGCTACATCAGTCACTGGGCACAGGACCTCATTGTTTGGCTTGTTTTGTTTCCCTGAACAATATGTCACATATTTACTTTCCTCTTGGAGGGCTGATGTTAACATAAAATCACCGTGTTATGCCAAAATGTCAGCATGCCACATCACCACATCTCCACATGAGGCTGCCTCATGGGCCCCCACTAGGATTTCTGCACCCAATCATTTCCCATAAGCAGTGTTTGCAGGATGTGAGATCTTCTTAAAATAGGACAAACCCAGAAATCCTGGAGCCGGTGACAGCCCTCGTTCATGTCTCTGCCTTGAGTGACTCCATCTGGACAATCTAGGATTGTTTTTGATTGGCTGTGGAAGCAGCTGGTCTTGGTTAAAATCTTTCTTTACTAGAAATAAATATAAATGCTATGTATAAGAACTCAGGATGGTCTTTCTCTCTAGTCATTAGCAAGTTTTACCTCCAGTGAAGGGATTTTAGAGCAGATTTTCTTACTTAACTGTCCAGGTGTATTTTAAATACCTTTAACTTTTGCCAGTTTGCAGCTCTGAGAAATTTGCTGCTGCTGCCTTGCTGCAGCTTATCCTGGTGCACAAGCAGGTGCAACTCCACTGAGTCCCAAAGCTCCTCTCCTGCCAGTGCTGGCCTCCACATCTCTCCAGAAATTCAGTCCTGGGCATTTAACAACTTCTGCCCAATACCAGACTACCAGAAGAATAAGAAAGGCAGAAGAGCTCAGCAAGAACCCAGTGCAACCACCATGCCTGATGGCAGGACAACCCCTGCTACAAGCAACCAGTCCCAAGCAGGTAGATACCACTGGGGTGATGGTGTGTCATCAACCTTCATTGGACACCATGTACCTCTGGCCACTCCAAAAGTGCTTCCCAACTTTGCTCAGCTTTTCTCTCTGTCCTCTAGGACAGGCTGCATACTGGCTGCACTCAGGCTGTACTCTGGGATTTGCTCTGCCAACTCTCACATGCCAGAGGTCTGAGGCTTCTTCCTCCAACTGCCTGAAGTGAGCGCCACAATGCTGGACCCCTACCAAGCATTCCGTGGGCTCAGTATGTGGGACGGGAGAGCAGGGACTGGTAATGCAGGGGGAGCGTGGATCCATGCCACTCCCCAGGGGAAGGGTTAAAACTGCCTTTTACTGTTTTTCTGTGACAGATCTCTTTACTCAGTGCTATATAATATAGCTCCAAACATATTCTAAGTAGCCAAGGGCTGCCCAGCCATCTGTTTGAAGACACAGACCTTCTGATGCAGGAGTTCCCAAAGCCTGGCCCATGGGACATTTACTATGGAACCAGCCTGGACTTGTTTTGTTATGCTGCTTCAGGCCAGAGTCCCATCCATGAATGTTGATCCATACATGACTTGTATATGAAATAAAATGTGGGAACCTCTGCTTCAAGTTAGAAATCTCCATCCCCTTCAACTCTCCCCTGCCAATCTCATCCACAACTCTCAGACTCAAAATAAAGAAAAATATTTGTTTATCTCCCAGGTAACTACGCTCAGTTCCAGCCATAGCTTCCAGGGGTGCTTTTTATGAGAAATCCCATTTTTATCCAGCTATCTCATGTAAAAGTGTCAGACGACTGCATGACTTTCTCTCTGACTTTAAACTCAAATTAGGCTTTTACAGCCAGGTGCATTTACAAATGGTATCCATGGCCTGCACTGTACTAATTAAGAAATAAACAGACTCACATAGAAGAAATATGTGCATATCTATAACTATTTTTGTATTATGTTTCATTTTATGTATTTATTCAAATTTAAAGCAGAGGCACCATTCAAAGGTTCTAGGCACAATAAATTTTATAACAAAGGCAGTCAAACAAAATCCCAGCAGTACTGAAATCATCTTCTCTGGAGGAACTCAGCCAGCCCACAACTTCTCCCTTACTCTGTGAGGAGACAGCCCCATAATTTCCCCATGCTGTATTACATCACTTTCTCATATCCCCAGTGATGTTGTTTTCCCTCCCCTGAGACCTACAGGATGACACCTAGAGAAATCCACATTTCTCTGCTCAGCTTAGCATGGAGCGTGTTTTGGAACAGCCAAAAAGAAACCCAAGGTTTGCCGTGGCATGGGGTACAGCATCACAAGGGTGAGCACTCACTTCCCCTTGCTCTTCCTGCAGGGGACAGCAGCATTGCTGCAGCTTGGAGAGTGGGGGGACTCAGCCCCGATGCCCATCAAAGTGGCCTCTCAAAGAGTGCTGCCCCCCTGAAACAAGTGGAATGTTGAGGCCTCCCATCCCACAAGCCCCTGCAAGGTAGTTTGATCCAAGCCATGGGGTGATAAAGTGCAGACGGAGTGTCTTTCTGTCCTTAAAACATTAAATCCCCTAAAGCATGCAAAGTATCTGATGGTGACTAAAATAAAAGGGAACCAAAAGTGTCACAAACTTCTCTGATGCCTGTGACCCACAGGAATCCTAGCACCACCTGTACACCTGCCACTGGCAGCCAGGACTGGACGTCACTTCCCAGGCAAACAGAAATCACAGCGTTAAAGAATAAGGTAAAATCGGTGGAGTTAGTGTTAAAAATATTTTTTATAAGGATCTTTTTAATGTTTTCTGTAGTGTTCAGCTCTTCTCCCCACTCCGGCAGCAGGTTTCTGCCAAGGTGCAGCCCCAGGCTGGGCGGCTGTGCTGGTTGGGCGCTGGGCTGGGGTAGAGGTTTGGAGCTGCTGTGGCATCTGGCATGAAAAAATGTCCCGGGAAGCTGTTACATTAAATGGCCAAATCGATTTATTGAATGGCAGGTGTTAGCTACAAACAGATGGAGAACATAAAGGCATAAGCAGGCATTTGTATGGAAAGAAGCCATCGATTTGTAGCGAGAGATTCAATAGTGATCGTTACAGCCTTTAACAGAAATGTGCTTTTTTTCACAGGCTGGGCGAGGGGCGGCTCGGGGTGAACGGGCCGCGAGGATCGCAGCCCGGCCCGGCCNATTACAATGAGAATGGGCAGGCTGGAGGGGCCATGTGGCAGCAACAGTTTGCAAATCCCCCCTCCTTCTGTGCGAATCGGGAAACATTTCCAAACATTTGTACCCCAAATCGACCACATTAACACCCCTCGGAGCGGCGCTCCCTGGAGGGATGCTCCGCGCTACGGGCATTTAGACAGAAACAAAACAAGCAAGAGGGATTTTTTTTCTCTTCTTTTCTCTCCTTTTTTTTTCTTTCTCTTTTTTCTTAGAGGCTCTCGGTGTGTGCCAGCGCTGAATCGATGCGCAACTTTCTAGCTAAGGGGTTTTAAAACCATGGGGGAATCCGACTCAAAAAGTGGAGTTGTGCACATGGAAGGGCTGGCGAGCACTGAATAAATGGGCGAGTCTCTGACTGAAGAATCAAAAAGGCGACCAGCGAGGCCAGCCCCGAAACAAACGGCAGAGCCAGAAAGCAGGAACGCTCCCGAAAAAGGCGCGCAAGGTGCATAACAAAATACCGCACTCGCAGAGGCGCTGGGGATGCTGCACTGACAGACAAAATCGTTACGATAAATTTGACCGAGCGCGGGGCAGTCCGCAGGGTTCGGGAATTTCTAGGGGTTTCTGGCACCCCACGGCCCTGGGGGGAAGAGGATTTGGCTCCCGGGGAAAGGTGACGGGAGGGTTCGAAGGTGCTAATGCGCTGCTTCCCCTCTCCGTGCCCCGCGACCTGCTCCCAATTGAATGCGGAGAATGGGAGGCGGGTGGACAGCAACTGGCGCTGAGGGCAGGGGAGGGGCCTGAGCAGCCGTGCCCCCGGGCATCCGCACCGCTCCTGGGCACAGGTAAGGGCCAGGGGCTTGTCCTCCAGCTTAGTGGGAAGGGGCGCAAGACGCCCCCAACCAAGCTTGACTCGGCCGGGAAGCCAGGCCAGCCTGACTGAGGCTTCGTGCTGCTTTAGGGGACAGCCTGGAACATCTGGGACACAGGGGAGGCAGAGGCGGCCTCCAGCTCGGACATGTCCCCTTCCAAAAACCCCGGGTGGCACTACGGCACAGCCGGAGCAACAGGCAGGTCCTGCCTCAGCCGCAGGTACGGGTGTTCTGTACCTGCAGGACCTTGAAAGCAGCCCAGCAGAAGCCACGTAGAAAGCGCACGGTGGCTGCGACATTACCGGGAGCTGCTTACGCGCAGACGCAACCCGTGGGTCAGGCGGGCAGGTCAGAAAGCACAGAGCCTTCAGAAAGAGGGAAAAGTGAGTCTTATGGCAGGAGACGCGGTGCAGGTGCTCCTGGCTTGGTCTATGCCGGCGATACCCAGCCCTTCGCAGCCCCCTTTGCCGTCTGGCAGCCTGAGAGCAGCAGGACACGGGCGGTCGTGGGGAGGCTCGGGCACATCTCGGGGGTGGAGGAACGCTGGACGTCCCCCCGGGAACGAAGGAGGGCAGCCTGGCACGAGGACTCGGGGGGAGGAATGGCTTGGGCAGGCTGGCAACTTTCACCCGCCTGGAATTAATTAACGTTGTCTCGTTGGCGAGATGCGTTTGGCCCGGCCACGCGTACGCTGAGCCGGGCCAACCTGGAGATAAACCGGTAGTAAATGGGGGGCGAAAGAGTGGGGGAAAGCGCCTTGACCTCGAGGAAATGCGCTGGAGAGATAAGGAGCAGGGTGGAAGGGACAAGGAGACGGCGACCACTCGGCAGGTCCGGTCAGGGACTGCGGGCCGTTCCTCGACTCTGCGGGCTTTCTCCCCCGTGTCGAGGACAGGCGCCCCTCGAACTGAGCCTAGGATCTTGGGCGAGGTGGATGTGCTGTTCCTCTCCAAGTGACTCAGGATGGCGTGTTGGGTGCAGCAAAGAGTTTGCAGAAGTTGCGGTTCTAATCTCCTCTCGACCGACTTTCAGCCTCAGCTGTTTGATACTATTAATGTAACTTTTTTTTTTTTTCAAATCTAAACTCCCTGTGCGTGTGTGTCAACATGCAGCAGGTGGTTTATTATATTCCCCAGTTATTATTTTATTGTGTACTCTTTTTATAGCTGCAATCAAAATAATGGTCCGGAGTTTCGAGGATCTTCTGAAAATATTTGGTTTGGGGGGGTATGACACGTGGGGAGCTGGAACAACTTCTGCTCCTGCCGGGAACAAGCAAACCTAGGTGCAAAACTTGACACGAAAAACAGTGACCACCCAGGGGCAACTGAATGAGCTGGGGAGTTGGGGAGTTTGCACTCCTCTTGTCAGCTTTGGGGGAAGGCAGAGGTGGGAGCTCTTCTCCAGCCGCCAAGGTGCACGCCGCCAGGATGGCAGAGAGGTTTGGCGGAGCTGTGAAAAGCAGAGATCAGCTTGTCTTGCTTTAACCTACATTAGCTCCGGGTCCATATGGTAGATGCTGCCTGTGGATCCTCAGCACCAAAGCAAGGCCCTATTGCACGCCGCCCTGCTTGTGCCAGATGGTGCCTGGACCAAGTGGCCATGCGTGGGGTGGCTCTGGTTAGCCTAATAAACGTCCAATACAAGTCAAAAATCAAAACACACACATACTAACATCTGCTAGAGCCTGCAGTACCCAGCTAGCCTTTCAATACTGAATTAAAGAGCCCCACAGCCCTTCTGTTCCCCTAGGTTAGACACTCATTACCATTTATCAAGCACTGATGTTATCTGGCCTCTCATTTTATTTAGTACCGAAGCTATTAGCATCAGATTTGATTTTGACAGTTGACGCTGCTGCTGGTAAAGCCGGGATCTGGCCGGGTGGATCGCTGCAAAATTCCGAGTTCATCAGCGGCGACACATTCCTCCTTCCCACTTGTTTACGAGGCCGAGACAAAAGAGCTCCTCGCCTGTGCCTCTGCCTTGCAGTTTATCTGCACCACGGACATGGCTCCTGTCCACACAAACATGTACCCCAGGCGACAGCCGGGCTACTCTGGACGGAGCCAAGCCAATGGTGCCGGGCCCCGAGGGCAGCCCCCCGACACTGTCAGGGTTTGTGACACCCGGATCCGGCTTTCATAGGCGCCGCAATGGGATCGGGAGAAGTTTTAATCCCCTTTTGGCGGCGACCCCGATTCCTAGCCTGGTCCCCTCCCCAAACCAGTCCACCGCAGCGGAGCCCGTGGCTTTCCCCCGGAAAGCTTGGCTTTTTCTCCTCGAAGCCGTGTCGTCCCCTGATCGTGACACCC
>WEIV01029001.1:612427-654010 GCA_013390005.1 Calyptomena viridis
CGGGGCCAGCCCTGGCCGGGCACGGCAGCTCCAGCCCCCCGGCCCGGCCGCGACTGCAGAGCGCCGTGCCGCCCCGTCCCGCCGCCCCGGGAAACAGCCAGGGGAGGGGAGGACATGCGTGGAGATGGGGGGAACGAACGAANACCGGCACCGCGCTGCGCCCCGCGCTGCTCCCCAGGTGACCCACGCCGCGGAGACCCGCAGCCTGGCGCGCCGGGCGCTGGCAGAAAGGTGGCAAGGCCTCATTACCATACAGCTGAGGGTTTATCTCTCCCTCCCTCTCTCCCTTCCCCCTTCGGCCTNAGGAATGGCTTGGGCAGGCTGGCAACTTTCACCCGCCTGGAATTAATTAACGTTGTCTCGTTGGCGAGATGCGTTTGGCCCGGCCACGCGTACGCTGAGCCGGGCCAACCTGGAGATAAACCGGTAGTAAATGGGGGGCGAAAGAGTGGGGGAAAGCGCCTTGACCTCGAGGAAATGCGCTGGAGAGATAAGGAGCAGGGTGGAAGGGACAAGGAGACGGCGACCACTCGGCAGGTCCGGTCAGGGACTGCGGGCCGTTCCTCGACTCTGCGGGCTTTCTCCCCCGTGTCGAGGACAGGCGCCCCTCGAACTGAGCCTAGGATCTTGGGCGAGGTGGATGTGCTGTTCCTCTCCAAGTGACTCAGGATGGCGTGTTGGGTGCAGCAAAGAGTTTGCAGAAGTTGCGGTTCTAATCTCCTCTCGACCGACTTTCAGCCTCAGCTGTTTGATACTATTAATGTAACTTTTTTTTTTTTTCAAATCTAAACTCCCTGTGCGTGTGTGTCAACATGCAGCAGGTGGTTTATTATATTCCCCAGTTATTATTTTATTGTGTACTCTTTTTATAGCTGCAATCAAAATAATGGTCCGGAGTTTCGAGGATCTTCTGAAAATATTTGGTTTGGGGGGGTATGACACGTGGGGAGCTGGAACAACTTCTGCTCCTGCCGGGAACAAGCAAACCTAGGTGCAAAACTTGACACGAAAAACAGTGACCACCCAGGGGCAACTGAACGAGCTGGGGAGTTGGGGAGTTTGCACTCCTCTCGTCAGCTTTGGGGGAAGGCAGAGGTGGGAGCTCTTCTCCAGCCGCCAAGGTGCACGCCGCCAGGATGGCAGAGAGGTTTGGCGGAGCTGTGAAAAGCAGAGATCAGCTTGTCTTGCTTTAACCTACATTAGCTCCGGGTCCATATGGTAGATGCTGCCTGTGGATCCTCAGCACCAAAGCAAGGCCCTATTGCACGCCGCCCTGCTTGTGCCAGATGGTGCCTGGACCAAGTGGCCATGCGTGGGGTGGCTCTGGTTAGCCTAATAAACGTCCAATACAAGTCAAAAATCAAAACACACACATACTAACATCTGCTAGAGCCTGCAGTACCCAGCTAGCCTTTCAATACTGAATTAAAGAGCCCCACAGCCCTTCTGTTCCCCTAGGTTAGACACTCATTACCATTTATCAAGCACTGATGTTATCTGGCCTCTCATTTTATTTAGTACCGAAGCTATTAGCATCAGATTTGATTTTGACAGTTGACGCTGCTGCTGGTAAAGCCGGGATCTGGCCGGGTGGATCGCTGCAAAATTCCGAGTTCATCAGCGGCGACACATTCCTCCTTCCCACTTGTTTACGAGGCCGAGACAAAAGAGCTCCTCGCCTGTGCCTCTGCCTTGCAGTTTATCTGCACCACGGACATGGCTCCTGTCCACACAAACATGTACCCCAGGCGACAGCCGGGCTACTCTGGACGGAGCCAAGCCAATGGTGCCGGGCCCCGAGGGCAGCCCCCCGACACTGTCAGGGTTTGTGACACCCGGATCCGGCTTTCATAGGCGCCGCAATGGGATCGGGAGAAGTTTTAATCCCCTTTTGGCGGCGACCCCGATTCCTAGCCTGGTGCCCTCCCCAAACCAGTCCACCGCAGCGGAGCCCGTGGCTTTCCCCCGGAAAGCTTGGCTTTTTCTCCTCGAAGCCGTGTCGTCCCCTGATCGTGACACCCCGGGCGTTTGGGCCCTGACCACATCCTGGGCCTAAGCCGGTTTCCAGGGAAAGAGGCCGCTTCAAATGTACGAGAGAGCGGGACGGCCTGGGAAGTTTGGCTGGTACCCTCTCCATGCTGCCTCGTCTCCAAACGAACCAGATCCTCGGCTTTCCTAGTCCCCCNAGCCACATGAAAGGCCTTCTCTGTGCTTGGCTTTAATGAGGGACACGCGACCCAACAATAAGCGCACGCTGCAATCAGGCCAAGGGCTTTATGGCACACGCCAGACCGCAACCCGGCTGCGGACGGGCGGCCAGACACGGCCCGCGGCCCCGCTCCCGCCCCGCTTCTGCCCTGCTTGCCTGCGGGAGCTCGAGTCTCCCTCTGCACATGTTTTTGGGAGCCGGGGCAGTCCCGGGAAAACTCAGCTCGGTCCCTGCCATCGACCCCGGCCACCTCGCTGGAGCGCTCGTTCGCCACCGACTTCGGAAGGGCGACCNAGGCGCGTTTTTAAAAATTTCATTCTCTATTGTTCGGCTGCCGTAGAAAGCTGCCCTGTGGAGAGGCATCTGATTTTCGAGGGAACTCTCTCCCAGTGTGAGCGCCGTAAATATCTCAACAGATGCTCGGCTCGTTCGTAATCAGCTCGGCTCCTCGGCGGGCAGCGCGGCAGAGGCGACGGCGGCGGCGGCAGCAGGGTATTAATTCGGGATATGTGGGCTCTCCGCAACATTTGGTTCCTTTTTCCAGAAAGGAAAGATGGAAAAGGGGAGGGATCGCCCGTGAGTCTGACTGACAGTTTACATAATGAGCTTGTGAGGATGCGAGGCAACTATATAAACAGCTCGAAGCCAAGCAAGTTTTCCATTTACTGAGCGCTGTTAGCACCGGTTAAAGGAGGAGCGGTTCCACACTAAGCACTCCCCTCAGCGTCTCTCACCAAACCCACCCGGCTTTGGAGTTTATAAAAGCGACGGCAGCGATCAGAGGTCGGTGGCTGGCTGCAGGATTAATTCCCAGAAGGGAACGGATCGACACCTGGATTTTACCTTCCGATTTCTGCTGGTGCTCGGGGAATATTTGGAAGAGCAGGCTGCTCCAGGAGAATCGCTGTGACTCCTCTCTTTTCTCTCTCGACCGAGAAGTGCTTGCTCGGACTATTTGAGGAATACAGAAGGAAAACTAAACCCACTAAGCACTGGAAGCTCGAATAACTCAAGAATGACAGCCTTGCGCATCTTTGGCTTGACGTTTCTGTTAACAATTTTGCAGCAGGTAATCGCACATCAAAAAAAAAAAAAAANGCCTCCCTGCCATCACTCGCCCCGCTCGCCCTCTTCCTCGGTGGGCTCCGTTAGCCGAGATCAGGAATGAGCCCGGAATGCGCCCCAGAGCCGGGCGCTGCGCCCGGGGGGCAGCGGCGGGGCCGCCCCAGGTGCCTGCCTTGCCAGACAGGCACCGTTTTACTTTTGCTTTCCACCCGGGGCCAGCCCTGGCCGGGCACGGCAGCTCCAGCCCCCCGGCCCGGCCGCGACTGCAGAGCGCCGTGCCGCCCCGTCCCGCCGCCCCGGGAAACAGCCAGGGGAGGGGAGGACATGCGTGGAGATGGGGGGAACGAACGAACGAGCGAGCGAACGAACTGACTGGCTGGCTAACTGACTGACTGACTGACTGACTAACTAACTAACTAACTAACTAACTAACTAACANGTAATCGCACATAAAAAAAAAAAAAAAAGTGTTCGCGAAATGTAAAGTGGGTGATGGAAGCAAGTTTGCATGGCAAAGCCGGGTAAGGTCTGATTTGGCTATTTTGTGTGTCTCCTCTTTGTGCAGAGGGTGTCCGGCTCTGGCGTCTTCCAGCTGGAGCTGCACGAATTCGTGAACAGCCACGGGTCCCTGGCTAGCGGGAAGCCCTGCTCCCCCCACTGCAGGACCTTCTTTCGCGTTTGTTTGAAGCATTTTCAGGCAGTGGTCTCCCCGGGCTCCTGCACTTTCGGCAGCATCATCACCCCAGTTCTGGGAATAAATTCCTTCAGCATCAAGGATACAGAGAGATTTGACAGCCCCATTAAGCTGCCCTTTAACTTCACGTGGCCGGTGAGATTCCGCTTTAAACCCGATTGCGATGGGGGGCCAGGAGGGTGGTAAGAGCAGGCTAACCGCGGCGCGCTGATAACCTGTAATGTAAACAAAGTACTTTCTCCTTTAGACTTATTTCCAGAACTTCCTTTAAAAAAAAAAAAAAAAAGAAAAAAGAGAAAGGGGGGGGAGTGCGATGAAAAAACTCATCCAGACCAGAACACTTGGGATAATCAATGTTATTAAGAGAAATAAAGCAAGGGGCTGGGGGGGTTGAAGGCGGGGGTACCCTTCCGCGGTATGTAGCACGGAGGGAAGCGTGTTGCCCTGGGGAGAGAGCGCAAATGCGGGACGCGGCGGGGCAGGCCAGGGTTGGGGTGCGGTTCGGTTCGGCTTGGCTGTGGTGCGGTGGGGTGCGGGGCTGACGCTGGTTTCTCTCCCGCAGGGAACCTTCTCCCTGATCATCCAGGCCTGGCACGCGCCTGCCAACTACCTGCCGGAAGGTGAATACTGCCGCGCGCCGCCGGCAGGGGGAGCCCGCGCGGCGGGAGCGCCCTCGGGCCGCGTCCCGTGTGTCCGCCCCCCCCGTCCCGAAACGGCCCCCCGGCTCAGCTGTTTATGCTATAACTCCAGGGCCGGCTTTATCCCACCATCAGGAGCCGGTCCCCCAACGATATCCATCAGGGGCCGCTTTGATTCTGTCCCGGTCTAATCTCCAACACAATTGCGTTTCCTCCGGTTTATTTTTGGCGTGGGAAAGCGAGGCGGGCTGCGGTGAGAAAGCCGGGAGCTTGCCAGCGAGCCCCGGCCGCCTTTTCCTGTATTTTACACCTTGCTCGAATTCCGCCCTTTGGAAAGGAATAATGGCTTTGGGATGTTTTTCTGAGCGGAGAGGAAAAGGATATTTCACAGCAGCCCTCGCTTTCAGAGGCCCCTCAGCTGAGCCCCCTCGACCGGCGTTTTCACACCCCGGTGGCCACCTTTTTTGTACCCTTCCATACATTCGCATCCAGACGCGTGCCTATGTATATGTATATATGAATACATATATGTGTGCGTATATATATATATACATATTTGAATACACATGTGAGAGCGGGGTATCCCGCTCTGTTCGCCCCAGCGGGGTGGGACGGGGCGGTCTCCGCGGCNGAGTACTCGGCGCCGGCCGCGGGGAGCGGGACGGGAGGGGCAGCACCGCGGGCGTCAGGCGGGGCTGGAAAGCTCATAGAAGGCCTCACGGCCCGGGCCGTGTTTTCACGCCGACCTCTCCGCTCCCTGCTTGGAGAGACAAAGTTGCGCGCTGAGGACTTTGCCCTCTTTGGCTGCAACTACTGCACCTCTGCGAGACTTAGCAGCAAAGAGCGAGCTAGCAGGGAAGGTATCTTGGCTGATAGCCCTGAATAGCAATAGCTAATCAAAGGTAAAAGGCTAGCAGCTTGCTCACACAAAATGCTTCCACCATTCCTGCTGCCATGTGACAGGTGTTGCAGTGTAGTAGTAGGAATCTTTACTTTGAGCTCTGTGTCCTGTTGGGGCTTTTTTTCAGTTTTTCATTAGCACAAGCCAAAGCTGCCTTCTCTTGCTCCTTTCTTACAAGAGTTGCAAGAGTTCATGTTTGTTGCATAAACAGAGTAACTTAAGGACAACTTGTCAAGTGTTGGCTCTTGTTATTCGCTTCCTCCTGCTCCAAAACTCCCCATAACAAGAAGTTTTTAAAGCTTTGAAAGTGCAAAACTGTTTTTTCAAAACGGATTTTTCTTTTAAAGCTGGAAAGGAATTTTTAAATTTTAAAAGGATTTTTTTAAATCCTTTAAAAGTGTATTTTGTAGTGCCATGTGTATTTACCTAAACATTTATGCTTTTTTATGTTCTCTTTACAGCCATCTGTCTGGCCGGATGTACTGAACAGAATGGATATTGCAACAAGCCTGGAGAGTGCATGTGAGTAGATGGCAATTGCAATGTGAACATCAGTTAAAATGTCACCTTGCAATAGAAACTGAAACTCTTCTCCATGTCATTAATGTTTTAATTTGACTTTTTTTCCAGCTGCCGTCCTGGTTGGCAAGGCCGCTACTGTGATGAATGCATACCTCATATAGGCTGCCGCCACGGGACTTGTAAAACACAATGGCAGTGCATATGTGATGAAGGATGGGGTGGCCTCTTCTGTGACCAAGGTTAGTTCTGGAGGTTGCACCTACAGCTTTAGATTGGGTACTCCTCAATACTGCACTGAGGAATCTGACCCATTGGATCTAGAATTCAATTTCCACAAAATTTTATTTGACGGGCATCATTTTGTGGCACTGCTGCTTTAGGTACCTTTTCTTGTAGTAATTTTATTTGAAAACAAGGAAACCTTTTTGTAGCTGCAGTTTTCTCTTGTGAAGGAAGTCTTTCTCTTGGAAAAATACTTAACAATCTGGATGAATGTTGAACGAGCAAGTTTTCTGCCTGCTCAAGTTAACTTACTCACTGCAACTATAACAGTTTACTAAACAGTTTCCAGCAGCAGTAAATACCATCATTTGGGCTTTCCTTATTTTGCATACAAGGAAGTTAACTCATGTGATAAGTCTGGAGCATGAGAGAAAAATCATGTAAGCAAGAAAGAAAAGTACAGGTTCCATTTTAAGGTACACCAGACCACTTCCACCTATTCAACCCACTGAATCACTGAACTGTAGCCAGCTGAACAGTCATGTCCTCAAGGCCATATATGCATTGCTGGCACTGAGATCACTGAGTGCTCAAAGCAGGCTAAGTTTTCAGGACAGTTATAGGATTAAGATGGCAAAGTCTGAATTAAGCACTAAAAGTAAAGTTGCAGATTTTTTTTTCTGCTTGTAGTTATCTATTAACGAGTTGTGTTCCAATTACTTTATGGTATTTATACAGATAATGAAGTTTTTCTACTTATGTCCTATGAATGTATGTACTTAACCTCTGTCTCAAATTCAAAGGAAAAAAAAAAAAAAAAACCGTCAAGCTTTGCAGGGCATTTGATAGTTTAATCTAAGTTTAATCTACTAACATCCATAAAAAGAAAGTATGGTAAATAAACAATAAAAGTTGTCTAGTACTTCTTCAAACCTCCAAGCCAAAACATCTTTTTTTTCCCTCCCTGCCTCTCCAGAATGTGCATCAGAGCACACCTTTTAAAGATGGGGCTCACTGTTTAATATGTGACACAAAGTGTCTGTAGTGCTGTGACATACCCTTCAGAGTACACACACATACAAAGTACATTTTCCAATTTGGCACTTAAATCCCATTGCAGCTAACAGTTTTATTTCCACAAAAGAGAGAGCATAGTAAAGCACTAAGTCAGTTAAATTTTTGCCAGCTCTCTGAAAATTCAGAGCTCATGTATTCCAGTGATGGATATGGAGAAATATCTGAAATCACCGCTAATCTGAAACATCTGATTATTACTGATAATAACCTGGATAATAATTTCCAGTATTCCTGTTGATAACAAAATAAAAAGCTTCTTTGGAAATTGTGTTTCCTTTGTTGACTCCAGCATTTTTGACTTTATCTTTTCCCGCTGTCAAAGCTGTGTTCTCTAACTCCTGGTATCTTTGCAGATCTGAACTACTGCACTCACCACAGACCATGCAAAAACGGAGCAACTTGCATGAACACTGGCCAGGGCAGCTACACATGTGCATGCAAACCTGGCTTTACCGGTGTTGACTGCGAACATGAGATCAGCGAGTGTGACAGCAACCCCTGTAGGAATGGTGGTAGTTGCACGGTAGGGGCATTTTAAATGTCAAGTCTTTGTGTGAGGCAAGCCCCAGTATACCTTTTCAGAAATGCTTCTGTAACAACATAATGGGAATTCGATAGTACACGGGTTCGTTACTGACGCTCACAACTATCATACTGAACCCTTTCCGAGAGGTGTCAGGGGAGGAAGTCTGTTACAGGAGGAGATGTATCATCTAGATTAGAACTAGTCAACTGATCCTTAGGTTTCTTTGGCAGCCATTATTAGAACTTGGCAAGATCCAAGGTTGGTGAGGGAACAGATCTGTTAAAAATAAACTTCTCAAACCATGGTTCATACAGAAATGCACTAAGTCTGCATTTTGATAGCAAATAAAACTTCTTTTTGCTATGGGAGGATAATGTCAGACAATATGGGGGCAGTCAGCTGAAACTTTCTGTGAAACAGGATCCTCCACTTTTAGATTCCTGCAGTTTAGTGTTTCAGTGTGTTTTCAGACCCAGTCAATGATAGATCCTTTACCAATGATGGAATGGTAAAGACTGATTGATTATAGATATCAAATGTAATCTGATGCACGTTTAGATTAAAACTAATGGCTCAAGACCCCACCTCCCTTCTCCCAAGGCCATGGACATACGGTACTTGGAAAGAAGAAACAATTTAGTTATGATCTAAGTAGTGGGACTTATCCAGGCCAAAGCAACCTAAATGCTTGTAAAATAAAAAAGGGCTCTCATGCTGAGGATAAATGGCCTGATCAACCTGTGTAGGTCAACACATACCGTTCTGCTCTGGGAGGACCTCAGGGATCCCATATGACAGTAGTAGTGTTAGCAATGTTTTTGTCTAGCTGCCTGTAGGCTCCTTACAGTTGCATCTGCTCTGCATGTGTAGCTGCATGATTACTCCTGTATGCTGAGTATGGCTGGTTCACAACTCCAACCCTCACAGTCCAGCCTGCAGTTGTTTACTCTCCAAATGTCACTTTTGCCACATCAGGCTGTGCATGAGAAGGGACTGAACAACACATGCTGCCAATCAAAAGTAGGCGTGCAAGCAGCTATCTTTTGGTGCCATTAAATAACAGTGGCATAATGTTGTGTTTTGCAGGATATGGAGAATGGTTATCGCTGCCTGTGCCCCCCTGGCTACTATGGCACTCACTGTGAGCACAGTGCTTTGACATGTATAGATTCTCCATGCTTTAATGGTGGAACATGCTTGGAAAAAGAACAAGGGACCAGCTACACTTGCATTTGCCCTTTCGGCTTCACAGGGTCAAATTGTGAAAAAAAAGTAGACAGGTGCACAAGCAACCCATGTGCAAATGGTGAGTCATTTTTATCAAAAAATCTCCTGTCTCTGACTCATTTGTGCTTTTCAGTGCAGAAGTGATAGAAATCCAATCTGACCTCTACTCTTCCTCTAGTACATTAGTCCCTCTCCCCCACTGTATTCCACATCTACCCTAATTTTAGTCTCTTGCTGGGTGGGTGGGGGAGGACTTTCACTGCTATTTTCTATGCAACAAAACAATGCACAAGGTTTATCATATGATGGGGAAGATGGCAGAATTAAATTTATTTAACTTTATTGCATATTTAGAAGGGGCATAATTTTAAGAAATGGTAATACAATTAGATAAAATAGAATTTTATCTAACTTTTAGATATGCAGTTGTTTTGTAAAATAACCTCTCTCTTCTTGAAGTAGTATAAAATGCTGACCAGGAAGAGGTTTAGGTTTCCAAGTAAAATGCATTGCAGACTGATTTTTATTATGCTTTTTTTTCCCTCAGATGGTAGTTGCTTTTACCTTGGGCAGATTCGTGTGTGTCGTTGTCGGGCTGGTTTCTCTGGTCAGAAATGTGAAATAAACATCAATGATTGTGCCAGAAACCCATGTTCCAATGGGGGGACTTGTCACGACCTGATCAATGATTACACCTGCACATGTTTGCCAGGCTACAGTGGCAGGAACTGTGACATCAAAACCAGAGATGAATGTGCTTCTGGACCATGTGAGAATGGAGGCACATGCTACAGTGGACTTTATAGTGCCAACTTTGTCTGCTACTGTCCTTCTGGCTTTATGGGCAACCGCTGCGAATTGCCAGTTTATTCAGTGCCCGTTACACTTCCTCCTAAACCTGTCCCCTGGATTGCTATATCCATGGGGGTGGGTCTGGTAGCTTTGCTCATACTGTTCTGCATGATAGCAATGGTCATCAGGCAGATGAGGATGCACCCAGAGCAGGAGTTGGAGACAATGAACAACCTTTCTGACTTCCAGAAGGACAATCTCATTCCAGCTTCCCAGCTCAAAAACACCAATAAAAATAAAGACCTTGAAGTGGACTGTGGGCTGGAGAAATCAAACTACAAACCCAAGAATCATAAACTGGACTACAATCTGGTAAAAGACCTGACAAGTAGAGGGACACCGGAAGATAAATATTACAAAAGTGAAAAGTGTTTAGGAGAGAAATCTCCCCTCCGACTACAAAGGTGAGAATACAGTCTTTCTTCTAGCCTTTCTTAAAGCCACTCATCTTCATACCAGTGTAGAAGCAGATGAGAATATGGAGGAAAGAGAAACACAAAGATGATACATAAAACAAACCAGGGCAAAACCAGAAATCTTCATACTGGATTATGTGTGTCACATAAGCCAAGTGGTATCCTTAGCTAAGTCAATTAAATTAGGTGTTTTTGCAGAGTACTGCTAGTGTGGGTACTGTAGAAGGACCAGGAGTGGCTAGGTCAGTGGTGAAATTGAGAAGTGTTTTTCCTTCCTCAGTAGATCTTGAAGAAACAACAGTTAAGGCATACAGTGATTAAAAATAAGTACTTCATTTTTTAAGAAGGCAAGATGATCTGCTTACTGAGAAAAATGATAGAATAAAAATGATTACTCTTTTTCAAAAGAGAAAAGGGCAAATATTCACTGGCTTATCACTCTTCTGATAAGTCTGATAAGTTCTGATTTGTGTACTGAAAGTCTTGTCTGGGATCTGCGTGTGGCCGTTACACTGAGGTCTCTGAGGAGCTCTGTTAGGTTGGACATGGCAGAAGCATAGGAAGACAGTAACTGTTCCTTACTTCCACTTCTCTAGTATAATGTCCTGACAGCATACAGAAAGTGTGAAACTTGATCCTCTGCCCTTCCCTCCCACACCTTCATGGCTATCTCATTCCTCCACTCCGTATTCATGGTAGATTTTGAGAGTCAGGCTTGTTAGTAGTCAGCTAACATTCTTTTCTCTCTGCCCTGCCTTAGTGAAAAACCAGAATGCAGGATATCAGCGATATGCTCTCCAAGGGATTCAATGTACCAGTCCGTCTTTGTCATAACAGAAGAAAGGAATGAGTGCATCATAGCCACAGAGGTAAGTAAGCACACAGGTGGACAGGCATAAATTCACAAAGTAAAGGAGTAAATTATTGTCTAATATTGTATCTGAGAAAGTTACTCTATTTCCAGAGATCATGATGCTTCCCAACATTCACCTTTCATCTTCTGTGGTCCACACAGAACATACAATGGGGAAAATAAAGAAATTAGCAGCTCTGATTTTATTAACCAGAAATTCTGAGCTTAGATAAGCCAGTGGTAGAAGAAAACACAGAACATCAGCCCATAAAATTCAGCACATTGTAGGATTGTTTCCTCTTAAATAGGTGGTCAGAAAAAATGGAAATAATAAATGTTCTCAGGTCCATTGATGTAAAGCCATGTTTTTTCCTGTGACTACAATGGATAATCTGTGGTCTGTGGAAACAGACAAAGCTATAGATTTCCAGTAGAAGATGGAAGATAGCTGAATGTGTTAGTGGATAGCCATTTAGGAAGTCTGTAATAAAGTAATTTCAACCTCTTAGCATTTAAGCTCCAGCTAAATATTCTCTAACACAAGTTAATGCTGTTACTGATAAACACATCTAGATTTTTATGTTATATTGAAAAGCTGGATACACAAAAAAAGGAAGAGCTTAACACAACTTTTTAAAGACTTTAAAAAGCTATTGAGGAACCAACTAGTTCCTGAAGAATTACCAATCCTTTGGAAAAAGTCTGAATGGAAGTTAAAAGCAATTTGATGTTAACCAATACCTGCCTTCTTCAGTGTAGCTGTCTTTAGAACTAGTTTCAGACTGCCTGAAAGAGAAGCTTGCTGTGCCATACAGCAGTGATCTGTGAAGTCAGATCTGCAGGATTCTGTCTCCCTTTCCAGGGTGGATATCAGATTTCCCCTTGAAAGCAAGCTGGAACACAAGTCAAGCAACAATATTAAATGTTTAAGACTAAGTGAAAGGATTTTCAAAGATACAAATGACAGCTAGACGCTTCATTCCCATTAATTGAACTAAATACTGTATCTTCCTTTGAAGATTTTGCTGACCAAAGCTAGGCTCCTAAATTTACATCAGGCATTTTCAGAAGTTTTTATTTTCAAAATGACAACCTCTGAAACCTCTCTCCACATCACTTAGGCTTAATGCTTTTAAACACAAGCTATTTACCATATACTTTTTACAGAGGCCTAATGCTAAGCACCCAGATTTGTAAGCATTCTTCCTCTCAGTGCAGGGAGAGAGGCCACTCATCAGATGGATGACTATTTTTTTTTGCTGGTGATTCTTTGTCTCTGGGCCCAGCTGACAATATTGATGGCTGGAAGTTAAACTTGAATTACAGTTTGTAAGTTCTGCACTACTCTGTATGCTGATTCCTTCTCATTCCTGGTGTTATTTTTTATTCTGACAGGTATAAGACTGAAGATCGGCCCATTTGCACCTCAGTTTTGGTAATGCCAGTAGATGGACGTTCCTGCTGCATTGTTTACAATTCAGAACTGGATTGGACTGGTTTTAATTACATGCAACTTGCTGCTCTCAGGCGGAGGATGGAACTGGGTGAACTGGACAGACTGTGAATTTCCTGAAAGATGCAATACACCTTTTTGTTCTTACTGCCCTTGTTTGAAGTTTGATACCAGAAATCTCATTGGCTATAGAAAAAGAGAGGCAGAGGGAAGAGAGAGGTTAAAAAAGTTGGTGTTTAAAAGACGCTGAGGCCAGTTCCTTATGGACAGACACCTGGCTTTCCAGACTCTGATTATGGGAGGTGCCAGTAGATGAGGAGGCACATAACAGTCACAGATGTTGCCAAGGAAGGTGCGAAGCAAGACACATTGCTATGCAGATAATGAATACAATATAAACGAGGTCTCAATTTTTTTCTGTGTTTAAAAGTGCCTAAAATGTGTCAAGAGAATCTAACAAGCCCAAACAGAGACTTGACTGCTCTTTTTGCAGTTACCTGAACAGTACTGGGCAGGGGTGGCTGATACTTCCTGCTACACATCTATTTGCATCTCCTCTCTCCTTGCTGCATGTACTGGAGACTGTGTAAGGAGTGAGAGGAGGAAGGAAAGAAGAATACTGAATTTACATGTCGTCTCATTCGGTGATGCTTTCAAGAACTGATTGACTAAAGCCACAATGTGGGACATGATTTTTGTCAAGTTGTGATAAGGAATGTGTACTGCCTTTTCCCCACTGATAAGGAGGAGGTGTGATCCCAGCTCTATATAAAGCCTTACAAATGCGTTTAAAATCAATCAGCTCCTAGAACCTTTATATGCTGAGCTGTCTCAGCTGTTTTCATGCCCTTTGCACTACCAGTGATTGTGGATAGACATTAGTTCTCTTCTCCTTCCTCGTTCTCTCCCCCTGCGCCTTATTTTGACACAAATTTGGGGGTTTATGTCGTGTTTCTGAATTAGGTGCCACCTTTTACTGCAAATAGTCTCAAAATTGCAGCTGTTGCTTTCTGAAGAAGCAGCAGCAGTGTGACACAACCCACTCCCTCCCCCCTGTTTCTCCATCTGGTTGCAAAACTCCAACTCCTTTCCTTCGTCCCAGTTCTAAATGCCCAGTAGCGAAGCACCCACTGAGATGCCCTCTGCCAAGACAGGTGGAGATTAGAGTTAGAAGGTTCTAGGTTCATCCTGTTTCTCTCATACCCACTCACGGCTACATGGAAAAGGGGAAGCTTGTCCCTGGACACCGGGACAATATATACATATTTACAGCAATAATACTGAACACCCCAGTGGAAAGTGCTGTGACACTAATGAATGAGACCATGGCATGAGGAGAAGGAGGAGGGACAAGCAAGATCTCTTCAAAGAAACCTGGACTGTGCTATCGCTTGGACAGCAATATTCCTGCCCTTGTGAAGCCTGTTTTTGGACTATCCCATCTACTCCCTTGAACTGTACAGACGAGACCCCTTCATATTGTCCACTACTGACCTTCTGCTCTGACCACATAGGACCACTTTGAAGATGACCTTCAGAAATCAATAATATGGGTTTTAGTTTGTCTGTTTGTAGTTTATTTTGAAGACTAGTATTTCAGTAATTTAAAAAAAAAATCAGAAGCACTGAACTTTCTACGTTTTATAACATTATTTTGTATATAATGTATATTTATAATCAAAACAGAAGTGTAAATATGTTTATTACTTCTCATGTAATGTTTTTAATGTGATGACAAAGTTTGGATTTTATTTTTTTTTCAAGCAATGAAAATACTTCCCTGCTACTACAAAGTTTATTGTGGTTTGTCCTTTTATACCGGTTATTCTGTGACAGCCAAGGTTAGTGAAGCCCCTCAGAAGTAAGCTTGCCTGCCTGCTCCCTTGCACTCAGCCCTACATTTACATTTTGCACACCAGCTGATGCCAGCTGCTTTTTATAAAATGGTTGTACTGTTAACTGATGTCAACAAAGTTGTTCAGCTGAGTGGCATTCATCTGACATTTTGAAATGTTATACATATTTATATTGTGATAGAAAGTATTTAAATTACGTATATACATATATATATTCTCTTGCTATGGCATGGGACTGAACTGTCAGGAAAGTTATTAATGCTTCACACTTCCTCTCCCATGACAACTCATGGCATGGAAGATACAGATTTAATACTATTTCAAAATAGCTTAATAAATGTGCTGGCTTGGCGTTCACTTACAGAACAAAATACAATTCCTATCTTTTTTAATCCCATTTCTTTAAATAGTTTCAGTAATATCCATATCTTTTCCTCAGGTTACTCTGGCACAGCATCTACATCTATGCTTGTAAGATTTTGCCCTTGTTTACTTGATTGCAAGGGGTAAGATTTGTCTTTCACTTGTGGGATTAGGGGGAATTTTGAGCTTTCTCCTCATGAGTTCCCTATGCTACACCAGCAGCTGTGTCCTCACAGGGCATCACAAAGTCATTATCTTCCACTACCCTTTTGGAAGACATTTCCAGAAAAATAAGTGTAAAAAGCGTACTTGTGCGAACATTCCCAGCAGGTTTAGTAGCCTTTGAAGCATATACATTTCCAGATAATTAAATATCTCACTAGATCATCTAAGTGCAAAGACAGCCAACATCTGAGTGCACAGAAGCAAAACTATAAGAACAGGAAACTACTGCTACTCTATTTTAAAACCAGATTTTCTGTTGTTGTTGACAAAATGCCAAAAAAAATCTGAATATTCCCATCTTTCCCCAGAATAAAATCTAACCAAAATTTGCTAGGGTTTTTTTTTCTTAAATACAAAATTAACCCCCCCACTGGCATTAAAAAAGCACCATAACAAATTATTTTCACTTTGTCATTAAAATATTGCAAATAATGATTCATAAGGGTCCTTCTGAGCATATCATTAAGGTTAACATAAATACTATTTACTTTGGATGATTTTATTTCTTCCTCTTGAGTTCCTTACACAGTGAAATTAACTTTCAAATTCCAGCCAATTTCCCCAGCTACCATAAAAAATAAATTTAAGATGAAACTCAGAAATAAAAAGCCACCTCCCCCTCCCCAAACATTCACCCTGTAGAGCAAATTATGAAAAACAAGCCATTGACAAAAAGCTGAGCAGATGCTCCCTGCTTGCAGTCCTTCCTCGGCAATGTGAAATAAACCCAACAGATGCCTCTCTTAATTGAGCACATGGATTACATACACACATGCACTCTGTCCTGCTTAAAACAAAACACACACAAAAATCAAACAGGAAAATAGACAGAGAACTCTTCCCAAAGCCTAGGCAAGCAGAAGCGCTAACACCAAAAAAGACTCAGCTTTTCCTGCTCAAAACATGACAGGAAACTGTATCCATAGGCAAAAGGGAGTTGAAATCCATTAAAACCCGTGGACCTGATTATGTAGATCCCA
This sequence comes from Calyptomena viridis, assembly GCA_013390005.1. Taxonomy (NCBI): domain Eukaryota; kingdom Metazoa; phylum Chordata; class Aves; order Passeriformes; family Eurylaimidae; genus Calyptomena; species Calyptomena viridis. The sequence continues at coordinate 628,507 of WEIV01029001.1, forward strand.
TGGGGTAAAGCAGGTACAACACATGCCTTTGTGTACCCACACAGGAGAGAGGAAAAACTAAAAAGCATCATCTTACAAGGAAATCTGTGAATATTTACAGGAGGCAGTAATGTGGAATAGGCAACTACCGGAATAGGTCACTGATCCTACACAGGAAAAACAGGAGTGGTGCCTGCTTCCACACAGGAGGAGATGGAAAGCATATGTGAATCTATGCACGTGTGCACATCCCCAAGTCCTTGCCAAAGAAATTACAAGCAGATTAGCTGAACACTAATATCCTGAATTCAACCTACATCTTTGGCCAAAAGCTTCCTTACCAAGGGCCTGACTGCTCACCAGCCTGGCTCTCCCCAGGTGAGCACATTCTGAGCCACGGTGAATTAATTCATTAGGAAGAGCCAAGATCCTTCTGGCTTTAAAGGCTCAACCTGAATTTCAGAGATTCCACTTGAGCACCACAGATATGTCAGGATCATAAATATACTAATAAACAGTGCCTTTTCTACTAACAAGCTTATAGAGTTCTCAGACCCAATTGTACTTTCAGCAAAATTTGCAGTAACTACGGCAAGATTACGGATTTGGTTCAAGGACTGCACCCAAACTTGGCTTTAGTTTTAAGAGAGTGCACAAATTCTCTTAAAAGCCGTGTGACAAAACAGTTGCCAAACAAGTGACAAACTCCGAGTTTGCCTCTGAGAAACTCCTTCATGTTTCCTTGTATTAATCCTGATGAAAACTATTCCACAGCTACGCAGAGCCCTTCAGTCTAAGTGATTTCAGAGCTGGAGTGAGTGAGAGGTGTGCTGCTTCGTGCAGTGCTGCGCCTGAGTTGTTCCGTGTCCGGTTCCAGCCCTACATTACTTACCTCTTTAAAGACTCGGCTGACGAGGGGAGACAGATGCCGGGATATACCCGTAGCTATAGCACCCACTGGTGCTGAGACGACATGCAGCAGGACACAGCACAGGGCACAGAGTTCACTTAGGTTAGTGTAGATGAGAGATGCTTAAAGAAGTTAGGGTCGATACAGGGTATGCCTAAAAGGGGATAAAATGCAAAATGCATATATTATGCACAATATTTGTCCAGCAACAGCTTTTAGTCTTGAAAGAGCTGCTGAGAAAGCCTAAGTTAATTATGGTGCAATTGCAACCATCTAGTCCAACAGATGAAATCATCTCCGTAAAAACATATATCAAGTATTTCCATTGCTCCTCAATCTTTTTTCATTAATTCATGCTAAAATGAGAAAGGCACAGGAGATCACTAACAAACCTGCACTACAGTGGCTTAAAATGACAGTTACATATCTATGTTTGCCTGTCATTCTCTTATCTCACATACCTGACCCATAAATACACATTGGTTTTACACAGCAGATATGACACTCCCAGCACATTTTGCTCTCACTCCAAACTCCAGTTGCGGAGAATTGACATAATTCAGTGGCCTTTTGCCACGCTTCACTATTTTCACAACTTCAATTTTACTGCCCTTCCATCATGATTGCCTGTCCACGCTGTGCCTCCCCCTCCCCGCTCCACCCTCTCTTTTTAAGTTTTGCCAGCTCAGGTCCCAGAGCTTGCAGGTAATGACCTTGATGGCTGGTGATATCCAAAGCAGTGAGATTTCTCCTTAAAGCAATGAGGTATCTCCCTGATAATTCCAGCGCTTTCTCTAACCCACCCTAGTCTGCTCTCAGACCTTTTCTGGGCAACAATGTGACTCAGCACCATAAAACTACCCTTTCTCTTTCTCCTCCCTCTGCTGGCCATCACCGCCACCACCCTTGCTTCTCTTCCCCTGTGCAGTTTTGAGGCATATTTCTGCATACAGTGGTCTATCATGCTGCAAGGTTAGGATGGAACTCTCTGATTCATCAGGTAATTGATTGTATACAAAGCAATAATTTCAGATGCCACAGCTATTGTTCCATGCACAACGTTTGATTCTGGGGATCAGAAGGTACCTTTGCCTACTACCTTTCATATCTCCATGACAGACCATCACCTTCCCAGAGGTGCCCCCTTCTCCACAGATAAATCAGCTGCGCCCTCCAACGCGCTGTTCAGCCCTTGGGACATACAAGGGGGAAGAGAAATAACACTGATCTACTTACAAAGCTCACCCAGCAACCAGTGTCATTCAGAGGTCTTCACTGCCTTGCAGCATCACTCCACACATGCCCCCGAGGGTCTCAGTAGTGACAGGCTCCGGTGTGCAGCTCCCCACACTGCAGGAGTGTGCCCAGGCAAGAAGAAGAGCAAGTGAAATTTAAAAGTCAGGGCATGGAGTTGACTGGCAAATAACTCCTGCTGCCCAAGTCTCCATCTCATTTTCCTTCCCTCTGACTGGGTCACCCAGGGATTCTGACTGACATATCACACGAGAGGGGGGACCTAACAGCTAAAGCAAATAGAGTGGTCCACATCTGGAGATAATACAGCCCTGGATGCTATGTGACCTGCATTACACAGAGGATCCCATTAATACTTTTTCTCTTCCATATACTGTAGAATAGTGATGGACTTGCCTTTCACACAGAAGGGCTTAATCCTTTATTTCCTCTGCAAGCATTGTGTCTTTCCTCCTGCCAACCAAGTTGAAACAGTGCTCAGACTCCATCTATGCCTACAGCCAACACACCCTACAGGCTGCTCTGTGTGAAGGCCAGGTCATTCCCAGGGAGAGTCCCAAGGCGCAAAACAGCACTTTGTTTATAGTCATGTTTTGCAAATACACCGTTAAATGAGGAAAAAAAGCAGTTTGAGGAGAGGCTGTTTGGTGATGACATTTTTTAGCTGTGCTTTATGACTTATTTGTTGAGTTGTTGCTGGCTTCAAAGTGATTTTGTTGATTACATTTTTAACTAATTGTCTAGAAGGTCACAGAGGCACCATGTTTGTTTTTATAAATTAAATTGAACCAACTCATATTTAACATCTAAACAGATCTGCTGAGAGTTAAGTTTATAGCTGAAGAGACCAGTCAGAACAGGATTTGGCCATTCCTGGCATCATGCAAGAGCTCTGATAATTCCAGTAGTGGGGCACACAGCTCCCATGATCGTTTATGAGCAGGGTCAAAATTCCTGGTACAAATATGAATCACTGTGCATTTGAAATTCCTTTTCTATTAACACTGTTTAATAGTTGCCTTACATTTTCTGTCTTGGCAGAAAACGCCAAACCCTTGCCAAAGCATTTTGTTCCTGATGACAAACTCATTTGTTCTCTGGGAGACTGTCAGCAAAGAAATGCAAGACAATCTGAACAAAATGTATCTGGGGAGGGTAAAAATCCACACGAGATGAAAGTGTGGTAGTTAAAAAAGAAATGGCTGTGTTCTAATCGTCACTCTCACTGCAGCTTGCCAGGTCCTGGTGTTAGCTTCTTCATCAATAGCTTTCCATCCTCTCACATCTCCTTATAGCACAGAGGCTCTTTTCTTCCTCCAGACTCCATCCCTTCAGGAAGATGACATTGATTTTCACTCTATTAATGATATTTATGTTTGTCATAAGATGCTTAGGAGAAGGTTTTTGAAGTTCTTCAAAACTCGAGATACAGTCATGGCCAGGTTTCTGTAGACATCTGAGGGACAGGTAGATATGCTCGTGGGCATTTACGAAAATCTCCTTCTTCATGGAGACAGCAGTGTTGAGGAACCCTTACATCAGATGCACATTTTTCAAACATGAGGAGGAAGAATTTCCTTGCTGTTTTGGCAGTTGCTCCACAATCTGCTCTCAGTCATCTTCAGCAGATGCTGATTCATCTCACCTCACTGCAGCCATCCAAGCATGAAGCGTCTAGTTTAAGCCAACCATGTGGTTTATCTAGAGTTCACTGGGAAAGGTAGACCCTTCCAGCATTTGCCTCTGGAGAGGAATCTGAAATAACTCGGAGTGAAGGGTGACGCTTGGAAGGGTCAATGCCATTAACTGAAACCTGACAACTACCTCTAAGATAGTTTGGGCTGTAGAAGAGATATCCTTAGGCGTGAATTTGAGGAGGAAGCAGTTCTTCTCTGAGGGGAGTGGGATGCAGATGTTTACCTCCTACATGTCCTTGAGGAAGTCTCCCTTTTGACGGCTGCTCGTTCTTCTCTCCTGACTTGCAAGGTGGAGTTCTTAATGCTAACATGACTCATGATTTTGTGAGGACTCACTCATATCCTTCAGACTCCTCATGGCTGCAGAAGTGCAAATAAGCCTTTATTGGTTTTGTCTTATTGTTTAAATAGCTGCTCAGTGTAAACAGCATCTGGGCAAACCAAACACTGCATGGAGGCAGACATTGCTCCTGCCACCTCCCCTCACTGCAAAAGGAGTGTTTTCCTTGAGTTTGAGCCCAAACCGGGCCGCGCTGTGCTGCCATCATTGCTTCCTGTTTGTTACCTCACAACACCATTTCCTGTTTCCTGCCCAATTACGACCATGCCAACTGTTTTTCCCAAGCCTGAACCAGTTTCCCAGCACCCCCTTTTCAACTCATACGAAAACCCCACCATGGGCACTGGTCTGGTCGCAGGGGGTGCTGCTTCCTGCCATGTGAAGCATAGCCTTCTCCCCACACTGTCACCTTCCCTCTCTCTGCCCACTTGGGTGCCCACTCCCAAGCTAAAGAGTGAGTCTCACACATCTTATAAAGTGAGAGAGAAAAAAATGAGGTGCTGGTGATTCCTGGCATTTTATTGCAAACAAGCAGAAAACAGCAAGGTACCCTGCAAATCATCTGACTCAGCTCGACATGTGATGTGAAGGATTCCTGGGGCCCATCTCTTTAGACACCCTGTATGTCACTGGGCTTTCTCCTTACTCAGTGACTTGGCACTGAGCTGACTAAAGCAAACGCTGTGGGAAATCACATTAAGGCATCAAAGTACCTGGGATTAGTATGGTCTCCAGTAGCTAGTCCCAGTGCTCATTACCCCCATGGTACAAATACTTCCACTTCCATAGCTGAATTTTCTTTCAACATCCATCCACTTCTGGTTATGCCTTTGTCCACTTTATTTAGGTCATATCAGCATGTGGTATTTTCTCTTTACCTGTAATAAAGTGATGTCCCTGATCTTGTTTTGGTACCTGAGGCAGCTAAGGCCTTTTCGTCTCTCTCTGTGTGTCCCAGCCTCTAATGCTGCAGTGAGGTCCCTGGCCCAGGTGGAAAGAACACCTTCCTCCTTCTACTCTCTCCATGCTTGTTTAAGCACTCCAGGACCTCATGGACTCCAGAAAGTGTCCCTTTTCCAACCATTTGGAGGACTGCTGTTTTCTTGCTAGTTGCCTGATGGTGTATCAGAAGTCTTTGCAGGATCCTGGAGATCTCTGAGACAGGGAGCAGACTACTGGCCAGCAGAAAGCAAACACTCTGCAGTTCTGATTTCTAAGGAGTTGGGGGGCAGGGAAATATTTGAGAACAACCTGCATTTAATAACAGCTCACACTAAAGCACACAGGAGCCTCTTAGGAGATGTTACATAGCTCAGGTCTGTGTCTTTACTTGCTCTCCTGCAGTCACAGCTGCAAGGACTTGCCACAGCTACATTACATTAAGCAAACCCTCTTTATTCCAGCACCCAGTTCAGGGTCTGACCCAGCTAATACATGTTGCCAGTTACTTACTGTGTTGTGTCATCACCTATCAAATATGAAGAAAAATAAATAGCCTTTGCAGACATACGCCATTTAAGCTTAGCAGAATGCCAGTGAAACCACGAGCTGCTACTTTCATTTCCACACATTTCACTTAAAGTGGGCAACCCCCCCCCCCCCCAAAAAANCCGAAAACAACATGCCTGTTCTTTCACCTTTTACCTGGTTTGTCTATTTAAACCATAAAGTATTTGTGAAAGGAACTGTTTCTTGCTGCAGCTTTCATAATATTCAGATACTTCAAAGATGCAACACAGGAAAGACCCTGGGGATTTTAAACCACAGAATGAAGACATGAAAGTGGCATTAAATGATCTATAACATAAAAACTCCAAAGTTAATTTCCCTAGCTCGCCCTGAATGAACACAACCTGCATGCTTTGAATGAGGTATTGTCTTGCTAAAACACCTGGCAATAAGACTGTACCTCTATGAGTAGTCCCTTTGCAGTATAAAGCTTTATGGCTATTCCATGTGAGTGTTCTTATGAGAAATCTGAGCAGGCAATGGTAGCAAGGAATTTTCTGTACGTTACCTTTATGATAGACTGTCCCACTATGTGTAACTGTGGGGCACGCTGCTGGAAACAGGCTGGAGAGGAACAGATCATACCATGTGAATCCAAACCGGCAGCATGTGGGAATGACGAGAATGTTAGTGTTGAAGGAGCTCTTCACCATGTACCAGCTTTTGCACTCATATTTTGCCTTTGGAAAGCTGAGTATGTTCATCTCACCAGAGAGTAGGGAGAGCAGCAGGAAAAGGGAGTAAGTCTTTATACCAGTTCCAAAAGCCTCAAACGTGTGTGTGCAGGCAGTTTCACAGTCCCTCAGGAGCCAGCAGTACGGCATCCCTGACCAGCCCTGTTCAGCCAGTAGAGGTCTGTAGAGTCGTCACAGCCTGAGGCTGCAGCTCTGAGGCTGTGAAGGCTCAGCGTAGGTGGCAGACTACATCTGCCTGTCACAAGGCACCTTAACTGAGCAGAGCTGTGGGGTCTCTTGGAACTGAAGACAGAGCAGTGCTCTGTCCCTGTGCACTCTGGTTAATGGGGAATAGAGCGGTGGGGCTAACAAAGAATAAAATGCCCTGTGCTGCATTGAGGCATGTACTGTTACTGTGAGCAAGATTTGTGGCTGCAGGGATCACTTACTAATATTAGGAGTACAGGCACATCATTGCATGGTCACAGTTTGCAGATGCCTGGCCAAAGTGGGTTTTTAACATAATTAGAAGGTTTTGCACAGCTCTGGGACCACAATGGTGAGGTACAAATGACCCTGTAAAAAATAAGGACTCCACATAACCATGAGAAGTACACTGAAGTGTTGCAAAATGTTGCCTTCAAGGGTCAGGTTGGAGTCACGGAAAGAGGGTATGTGGCACCAAAACCCACATTACAGTACAGACAAGGTATTAGAATGGACCCCAGCAGCCAAGGGAAGGCAACTTGGGCATTTTCAATGGGACTCAAAGGTAACGCCTTTTTCCTTAAGCTATAAGAAACAAAACAAACTCTACCCTTTGAGGAACCCAAAGACATCAGGGAATTTATATCCTGGCCTTCATTTCCACGTAGCACAAGATGCAGCACAGCAGGCAACACACATTAGTTCAGTGCCAATGTGAAGAGCCAGTAAGGGCATCTCTCTGACAGTCACTGCTTATGTTTCAGCTTCAGACTGCAGCTCCACACAAGAAGCATTACTGCAGAGCAGCAGGCACAGGGAGAAAAGAAACAGCATCACTTCCCTTCAGTATCAGATTCCCACCACAGGACCCTTCTCTGGTGTGCTTCCCAACCATGAGCAGTGTTGATGGGCTGCAGCTGTAGCACCAGAAGGGGTTCTTCAGTGACAACAGACAAGCTAACATGCTAACACTGTGTGGGAGAGAGCAAGTTGCATCTCTTACCAGCCTGCTATCACAAACCTGTCCGATAAAAGGCTGCAGAGCAGCCAGCCTCCAGTTTGTGCCTTAAAGGTGCAGAAAGCTTTCTGGTTTTCTCAGCTGCCTCTTTGCTTTAGGGGACAGCTCTACACCTGGTTCAGCAGCAGCAATAGGGTCTTTGGCACCACTGGAGCCCTCAGGGAGGCAGCGACCAGCTCCAGCCCCCTGAACAGGAGACTGTACATGCCTCTTGTCAGAGGCTTATTAACATATTGATATTTAATCACTGCCACTAGGGCAAATAGGAAGAGGGGATGTGGAGCACTGGGCTTTGGAAGGTTTTCAGGAAAAGCAGCACACCTGTCAGTGGGACTGCAGGTTCAAAATTCCTGACTCCCATGTCAGCCTGGATGCAGGTGGAGAGAGCAGACCATGTGCTTCTTTAGATGTGGTTAAAGATGTCACCATGGCCTCTCAGGGACCAGCACAGTTAGTCACTTCTGCAGCATTGATGTTTTGGAGTATGGCTGGTTGGCTTTTGATTTCATTTTCTCAGGCTCACACACATGCTAGAATTATAGTAGTAAAGGAGCAGTTAAAGCAGCTTAAGGGGGTAGTTATAAGCCTATGCCTTTAGTACATAACAATACTTGATGGGTAATGTGAGAGCCAGAGGAAGAGGGTGAATTCTGCAGAGGGCAGCTGCAGAGCCTGACCAGGGATAGATGCTCCATCCCTCTAGGTGTCCAAGGCTGGATGGGGCTTTGAGTTAGTGGAAGGTGTCCCTAATGATGGCAGGAGGGTTGGAAATAGATGGTCTTTAAGGTCCCTTCCAACCCAAACCATTATAAGATTCTATGAAAAGGTATCATCATACCATAGAAAGCAGTTGCACTGTGTATAGTTACTTTGAAAAGGATTCCTCACTGTCTACCTCTGCTTCTCTTTCACTTCCGTTTTATTTCTTCAGGCCCTGTTACCTCCCTCCTGAGGATAATTAACTGTAGTTCTCCAATCTTTTTGAGCCATTTCCAGAGAGGCAGAGGCATTTGAGGCACTGCTGGGCATCCACGCAGGATACCACAGGAGGAGACCACCTCAGACCTGCAGAGATCAGACATTTCCCAGAAGGGTGGATGCCATTCTTTACATCTTTCTCAATTTAATTGTTCACTTGCATAAACACCACCTTTGTTTTAATGCTCTCAGTCCAGCCATCCTGCTGTGCCCTGTGGCAGTTAATGCCCCAGGGTTGTAGTTGCCAAATGAAAGGGAATGCCTCTTCGTGCAGGCACATGGCTGCCTTGAGGGTGTTGAATAGCCCTGGCTGTAATTTTCCTAGAGCTGAATGATTAGGTCTAGAATGCCTTTGCATTAACCTGTGCAGTATTTCATGCACACGTCTTGTGTTCTCCTCTTGTTCTCTGCTTTATTTATATGTAAAAAGCATTGCTGAAAAGTTGCAGCATGCAATTTCCTGTAACCTGGATGGAGTGTGTTCTTGAACACGAAGAAAGCTTGTGCTAGTAGTACAAAGAACAACTGGTGAACAGACATGGAAGTAATTTTAAATTTTTCAGCTAGCTTGCCTACTAACGTAATTGCCCTCACTACAACAGAGTTACATGGGTGTAAATCAGGATCACAGGAGTTCAAGGTGAGGAATCTGTTCTCTCTCCTCTCTCTCCCAGCTCCTGCTGTTCAGGCTCTGCAGTTGCCCTTTGCAGAATTCACCCTCTTTCTCTGTCCATCATGTTCTCTACCAGGTATTGTTATCCACTGTATGTTACAGCAGGTGGAGGCTGCCTTACCATTATAGACAAACATCTCTCTTCAGTCCTGCCCTTCACCTTGCTGTCACTAGCACCTTGCAGGATGCACCCAAATGAATGGCACAGTTCCTATGCTGACACAAACTGAAGGCAATACTGAAGAGGCTCCTTTTGGCTGCAAAACCAGACTGCTCGAGTGACTGCTTGTCCAAACAGAGGTGTTACCACACCATGGTGCTGTGGGAACTGTGGGCAGGGGCTGTGGGAACTCCAGTTCCGCCACTCTGGGCTGGACAAAATTTATACTGAGAAGACAGAAGAATTAAGAGAAAATAAAAAGGGTTGATCTTTACCTGGTATTCACTGAGTTAAAAAGCTTTCAATGAGAGATCATTCTTTGCCCCTTCATCCCTGTCTCAACAAAAGGACTCAAGATTCTCACACAGATATTTTCACATGTAACACGAACATCTTCATAAAAAGGAGACACAGCTGTGCCATGGAGAACTGTTTCCGTGCACAGTCTTTTATGCTTGCCTGGCATGTGAGACACACACACAATTTCCTATTCTCAACTATCTCCTTTAGGGAATGGTTAATGTATGCTTTTTCTAACATTTTCCTCTGGGACCATGAGGACTGCTCATGGGGATAAGGGAATGCACGAAAACTGCTCAGGGGATGAGGGAATGTACACCTTAGTGTTGTTAAGCAATCACATGAGTTTCAAATAAGCCTGGAAGGAATTCACCCTTCAGGCCATAATTAAGTATATTATATCTTTATTACAATGTCTTTATAATCTGTGGAGTTTCCAACAGACTACTGTCACTGACACAGGACTCACTCTCCAAATCACTATGAACACTATACAGAGAAGATCTTCTACATGGCTTCTCCTGGAATTCTCCAAGCAAAGTAACTGCTCAGTATGTAATCAGCTATTTCTGGTGTTCAGTTAAGAAATCATCTGCCATAGAGGATGTTCACAAAGTAAAGGAAGACATGATCTTTCCCAGCTATTATTTACCACAGACACGATGCAATAAACACCTTGAAGCGGCTTGCACTTCAAGGCTGGAACAAGAAAAGTAGATGAGACACGCAGCAGAATTAGTGGGGGTTTTGGTTTGGTTGGTTTGGGTTTTTTTGTTGTTTGTTTGTTGGTTTTGTTTTTTTTGTTTTTAAGGAATACCTCATTACTTCCACACTTTGTCTTCATATTCCAGGTCAGCAGCTGATGGTGAAGTTTGAGAACAACCATGAAGGATGAACCTTTATGCTCTTTGGACCACAGAGGAGCTCACTTTTGATCTCTTTAAACCTAGTCACTCACACTTTCTTGCAGAAAAATTCCTGCTAGCTCCAGGATGACATTCCTGCCAGACTCTGAATGTCATCATATGGAGATCTGCTCCCACACAGAAGGGTGCAGAAAAGATGATGTGCTAATGAGCTACCTTCTTATCCCTGCTGTCAATTCAGTGACTCTCCCTCCTCCTCTTCCCTTTCCCTGAACTGCAAATGTAATTGCTTTCAAGCAGCACTGTGAAGAGCCCAGTCCATCTGCAACCCTGGAATCCTTCCAGAGGGCAAAGTCTTGGCTTTTTGCTTCAAATTATCTTGTCTTTTTCTCTAGAGGAGAAGGAAGGAAATACCAACCAGGGCACTGGTGCAGCCAGACTGAGCAGTTGAAATGAGGCCAGCATCCCTTTTGCTATCAGACTACCCAGGCTATCCTGCCAGTGCTCAGCAGGTCAGCGCAAGCCTGTTGCCATCATGTCACTAGTGCTGTTATTCTGCTTGGCAATGCAACTTGTGCCTCTGAGCCTACTCCCCTCATGCCTTTCTCAATACATTACCTAGCGCCCAGTGAGCACTATAATAGCTAATATAGAATGGGTAGGCCAACACTTAACTCCTCTCCCATGTTCCATAAGGAATGTCACAATTTCTTCATGCACGGGGCTCAGGTGCAGCCAAACAGGGTACTCTGAAATGGCTTACACTGGTTGCCACTTAAACTTGGGTCAAGCCACTTTTCCCTCTCACTCTTCCTAGATGTAAACTGGGGCTAACACTTACTCATCTTTCTCTAAGAGGGATAGTTAGACTCAATTAGCTAGTATAAAAAGAGTTCTGCACATTACTAGAGGACACTGATGCAATGTCTGAGCCTGCTCAGGCAAGAGGTATGCTCAAGCTAGAGGCAGTGAATATAGCAAAGTCAACACAAGGTTCGAAGGTACTTGTGATCTACTAAAAGCATAAAATAATTTCAGGTGTCAGGGTTATCAGCATCTTTCCTTCACATCATCTCTTCGTATGCAGATTAGAACTTCCAAAGAAGCACATGATGTGATTCTTGGGGCTGTCCTTTGCAGGGCCAGGACTTGGGCTTTGATGATCCTAGTGGGTTCCTTCCAACTCAGAGTATTCTGTGATTCTGTGAGTGGTTCTGCTCAGAGCCCTTGGAAATGAGGAGAATGAGAGATCAAAAAAACCCTGACAGGCAAGAATCTTGCATGGGAATAGGAATTCGCCTGCGCAGTTTTTTTAGAGGATCCACAGGTACAATATTTGTCAAATAACAGTATCTAAGCAGTTGCTTTAATTTCTCTCATAACAGAGGCAACATACCAGGGAAAAGATGTGTCAATAAAAATATGACAAAAAACAATTATGCTTTTAAACTGCATTGTTTCCCAGCTCCCTTTTTTATGAAATCTGTGCCAGCCTTTTATAGCTTTCTCAGTTTAAAGGGTCATATTGAGAGCTCATTGCTGTTTCCTGCCCTGCCTTTGTTTCTCAGTTTCCCATTTGTAGCTGCTTTTTGACTAGCCTGGTCACAGAGTATAAAAGCAATTGTTTTCAAATCCAGTGCACTATGTTCTTGACAAACACACGTTAAAACTAGGGGATTCAGCCTGTAACTATTTTTATCGGATGTCTTCTGGGAAAAGCCACATGTAGCCACTAGCTGGCCTTCCCACATGGATTTCTTCCACTTAAGAACTCTTTAGATGTTCTTTAATGTTAATGCTTAGTTTGTGATGCAATCTTTGCTACCTATATCACCAGTGCTGCAACATGCCACAATGACCCTTCCACTTAGGTACTGAGTCCTCTCATGGCACATTTTCACTATGAGCAATATGTAAAACATGCAGGTCTTGCACAACCATATCATGACACTTTTCTTCCATTATCTCCACCACAGCATCTTGCAATTCCTCTTTAATTGCTCTCATTATCTTCCTCTACCACATATATATCTAAAGAACAGTCAAAAATATCTCAAAGAAAATAGGCAAATTCTGTTACAAGAAAGTGGCTGAAATTTGAGAGAGAGGTTACTTCTCAGGCTGAAGGTTTCATAGAGGATGCTATAGAGTCTAGTTTTGACTTTTCTTTGATACACAACTCAGCATCATGACAGAACCAAAGGACTTCACACCTGCTGACGCTTGAAAAAAGACATGTGGCAAGACTATATTTATGTTCAACATACACCAAGTCACCCTGGCTTAAAAGGGAGGAAGATAAGAGACAGTTCTTGACTTAGATTTGCTCTCATATTTGTACTGCTTGGCTGCAAAGAAGTGTAATACATAGGCTTTGTTTTACATTAGCTGAATGGAGCCCTCTTCAGCTACATCCACTACTGCTTTGTGCCACTCTGCAGCAAAATCTAAATCCTTGCTGCTGTTGCATTTAGCCTCCTACTCAGGTATCCATCCACAACTACTCTTTGGTAGCCAAGGCCTTGACAAGCAACTACTTTGCAGCACAGAGAAGGGAAAATTTGGAAAGCCAGCTTAATGACATAGCTAAGGGAAAAGAGGAACACTTGGAGGTGGGTGTGCACTTTAAGCTACTCTGCCAGCAGATGTTACCTTAACCTGTTGAATAGCAGCTTGCTTGCCCTGCTCATTTAGGCTAAAACATATACACATAACCCTGCCATCAGGTTTAGAGAAGCAGCAGGAAAAAGCCAGGACTTTCCCACCAGCTAGATCTACAAGAGAACAGCCATCCACAACCTTTGTTTGCAGAAAATTCATATTTTAGGCTCCCACTTCAGCACAGAAGGTAATGGAGTGGGGGATAGGAGAGGAATAGGTGGCCAATGATTCAAGTAGAGATGCAGCATGAAACAGTTTCTGGACAATAGTTTGATCACCACAGCCATCTTCAGGATTGGAGAGAAAAGACCCTGGCAAATTTGGAGGGATTCTTCATACCTCTGACTCTGAAGACATCTGATATGTGTAGACTCAGACTCAAATTAAAGGAATCATGAACTGCTTAATCTTAAGCACATGATTAAGTTTGGCATGAAGTGATTTAAACATATTCTTACCTGTCTTCAACTAGGAACCTCTGATCCTTATTTTCTTCTCTAAGCTTTAAAACATAATGGGGTCTGATCACAACATTATACATGCAGATGGTCAGTCTATGAGAGGGCAGCACTGAGACTGCCCATTCCACATATTGTAATATGCAATACAGAATAAAGCTAAAGGCTTTGGCCTTAGCCTGCAGTGACAGAGATTAAGAATAAGCTTCTACCAACCAAGATCCTAGAGAGAACACTACTGTCCTCTCATCCTGCATCCACCTTTGCATTAAGTCTCTCTCCTCCAGACTGCCCAGGTGCTACAGCTGACACTGCAAACTACATGTTGCTAGAGGTTGGGGTCTTGGCAGGTTGTAGCCAAGCTCTGTGGGACTGGAGGCTTTGAGATTAGAGGGTGGGTTTAAAAAGAAAATTATTAGCCTAAAGAATCATTAACCTCTTAAAGGCTATAAGGCAACAGCCTTCCTATCTTAACTGGCATCGATTTCCTAAAATGGGACTTCTACTAGAGAAGATTAAAATATATTGGAAACCCTCCACTCTTCCACAACATGACATGTATGTATACCCCACAAAATTAAGAATTGGCTGTACATATTCCAGCACTGCTGATAGTAATTTCACATGCATCAGAAACTGGAACACAAGCAGCTGTACAATTACTTTGTTATAACTGTCTGGAGGCTTTGGAGTAAGAGCTTATTTATTTTCTTACAGAAAAGGTGGATTCAATGAACTGGTTTCTATCCAATATACACAGATAACAGGACAGAGAGTCTTTCCTCAAGAGTGCAATCTGTACCAAGATGGGCTTCAGACATCTCTGAGGGTTTGAAATATGAGTTAGCCGAGAGTTGTGAAATCTTATACCAAGGACACCATCAAGGGAAGGTTTTGAGGTGTTTCCTTGAAATGAGAGGAGGGAAATACCTATCAAAAAAAGCCAACACTGTCAGTTGTTGTCCTGGCACCAGTCTAGTGTTCCCACCTCATGAGAATCTGGCTGTGCACCTCAGGCTATGTGTAACATCAGGGTTAGTAAACAGGCAGTGACCATGCCTCTGCTTGTGTACAGCATTCCAGTCCAATCATTGCATAACATAACAATCACTCAGGTCATGATTTTGATATTCCACTGACACACTAGTCATCAGCCTCCAGTGTCCGTGTGACTGGCATGTCTGTAGATTCTGTTCTCCTCAGAAGAAGATTCCCCACAGTCAGCACTGTACAGCTCACTGTCAGATTTCACACTGTCCATAAAACAGGGAGGGTGCCCTGGTAAAATTTGGATCCAGATTCAACCAAACGACATCACACTTCATTCTGTTTTATTACTGCCCTTGGATGAATGAGACCTACAAATGTGGTATAGGGATGAAGGTAGAAATCAGATTGGATTAATTTAAGTAGATTACTTCTAAAAAGCACATAAACCATATCAATCTCACTTTTCCCTCTTTTACATCTCCTCTGAAAAAAGTCCCAAGTCTTTCAAGAGCCAAATAGGCCCAGATGCATGTAGCCCTGCACCTACACTATCCTTTACTCTAGCCAAAGCGGATAAAGCGCACTTATATTCTTGTTTGGTGATATTGTCACTATGACCACATACAGACACACGTAAGTAGGCAGGGTATTTGGCACTGGGAAGATATCACAGCACCTCAAACTACCAAAGAGCTGCTGAGACCTGACATTAGAAGGGGAAGAATGACAGGGAAATCTCTGGCCTTGGCATAAAGAGATGAAGTTACTGAATCACTGAATTCAGCATGGCTCAACCAAGCTTCTGCTCTTACATCAGTTTCAAAAAACTCAGTGTGTAGCAGTGTTGCAAATAATACAAGGTTAGGAACATGAAAATAATTAAAATCTGCAATGGAGACGTGTCATGGCAGAGCTGGAAAAGGGTAGTGACAGAACAGGATCAACAGCAGAACTAGCGCAGATGGAGAAAAGCAATCTCACAGGGAATATTGATAGGTCAAAGTCAACCAAAAGAAGAGCAACATCAGGACATGGTGAGTGCATGAAAAAGTTCAAATTGACACTGCAGTTACATGAACAGAAGAGTTATGCAAACAGAAATGAGAACAGATTAACAGTAAATACCTTGTTCTGTCAAAACTGGATGCTGTTTTCGGCCACAGGAATTAAAACGCTGGCAAAGTATGACAGCTCTTAATGGAACAGACCTCTATTTGCTAGTGCCAACAGGTCAATTGATAGCTGAGGAACTCCTAGGAGGATCTTAACCAGCCAAGAGCTTGGTCATTGCCAGCTTATATGATTTGCTGTCAATCTCACAGCTACTGTGTGTCCAGTGCCTGTTCTTCAAGTCCCCTGCACAGAAGAGGATGCAATGTCTCATGAGTCACTTTCCTGTTGCCTACCATTTAGGAGCATGGACCACAGAACTGCACTGTCAACACTTCCCACACGCTGCTTACACAGCGAGAAGGTGCAGCAGAAACATCTCTGCACTTAGAAAAGCTGTTGAGTTACCCTTTTTTGCCATGCATTCCATCAAAATGCTGGCAGAAACCTTCTGACACATGCACTGGGAGCAGGGAAGTTATAATTGGTTAATGGACAGGCTGCTAAGGGCTGCAGTAGCCCTGCTTGCTTAGGCATTCTGACACAGAGTGGCAGCACAGCTACCATTTCACACAAAATGTACCTGTGACTTACGGCCAGGGAACGAAAACAAAAATACAGCCTCTGGGTAGTTGCTTCTTGTTTCTGCCTGGAGAAGGGAGGTGAAGTCAGTGCCTCTAGGCATAGGCACGTCTAGATGACACCGGGCAAGAGCAGAAATGCCAGCAGTCACAGTAAGCCCAACTGCTCCAGCCATGCAGTCCCAGGCTCTCTGTGCTGACCATGCCACGCGTCACGAGCAGTTAAAGGTGAATCAGCCCAGTGGCTCCCAGTCTTCATACGTGCCTGGAGTCAGCTTCCCCAAAACACACCCCCTTACACAGTGCTACCACAGGGAATTCACCCCAATTTATGCTAATGCTCTGACTCACCCTGTTGATCAGCCTCTCTCTTTGCAGCCACTACAACAGGAGTCTCGACTGGGCAGTCAAGTGCCTGAAGCCTGGCCCCTGGTGTTCCTCCCATCCACCTTCTGTTATCACCACAGCCCATGACTTGATGCAAAATGCCCTCACAAGCCTTCTGTTTCCATCATAGTGCATTCTGAAACATGGCCCTGGTGTTTCATACAGGGAAGAAAGGAAACCTTCCCTCCTCGAAAAGAGCACAATAAAGTATCATGGAAACATGAAATATTCTGAGTTTGAAGGGACCACAAGGATCATCGAGTCCACCTCCTGGCTCTGCACAGGACACCTCAACAATCCCACCATGTGCCTGAGAGCATTGTCCAAACGTTCCTTGAGCTCTATCAGATTTGGTACTGTGGTCACTGTCCTGGGGAGCCTGTTCCACTGCCTAACCACCCTCTGGGGAAAAAAGCTTTTCCTGATACCCAGCCTAACCCTCCCCTGACACAGCTCTAGCCATTCCCTCGGGTACTAAGGAAGCTTTCTGTGTAAGAACATCACTAGGTCATGTTCAGAGAAGGAAGTCACTGGTGACTACAACAAAAAGGCAAAAGAAAGAAGGAAAGACAGTGTACAATTAACACTCTCCAGAGTCATCAACACCCAAAATACACAGTTTGGCTTTTTGATTTAAGAAAATGCATCCATTCGGAGCTTGACTGCAAATTTTTAATTTACACAGCTATTGCCTTAAGTGTATATATTGCCATACAAAATCTGAACAAAAAGCACTTTAGAACTGTGCAGTGGGAAGAGGTAGATGAGAATACTGTGTTTCTTGTTTTAATGAGGACCAGCTGGAATGCTGGTTGGTTTACTAAAAGTAATTATTTACCATACAATACTCTCTGATGATCATGGAAGTCTGGCTGTGTTTTTTGTAAAGCCAAATCATACTTCAAAGAAGTTGTGACAAGAGCCATTGCCAGTCTGGTAACAGACCACAAACATCATGACTTCTCTTAAAAATAGGATCCATTTTATTTCATTGGAAAAATTCTGTTCCCATATGGACTACCACTGTACTTTCTGACTTCTCATTCCAGAGGACTTCAAAGCATCATACCTCCTAAACTGAACTGAAAGAGGTTTAATATTGAAATTATTTTATCTTCTTAATCTATAATAGTTTTAAAGTATTTGAGAGTCATGATATTCCCATGATGGAAGTGATAACACTGAGCTTTCAAATGCTGCTACAGTGAACTTCCATAAAGGTTATGAGGCATGGAATGCACCAGGACAACCCAGAACTGGCCACAACCACCAGCACAACAGCTCTGTCCAAGCAGATTCTTTTCCTGTTTTGATCTTATATGTGGTTAAGCATAGGAAGTCAATGTCCATCACTGGCCATACAGAAAATCAAACAGCTACTCATTACTTTTGAGTATTCTCAGCTGCCCAGCCATGCAAGTTTTTGCCATCCCCACATGCGAGAAGGCACTTTACTTCCCAAAGCAGCATGACTGGCACCCAGTTACAGGCAGGAGTCTATCCAACTTTGGAGAGATGTTCAAGAACTGACCACTGGCCCACAGCACAGGAAGGATGGTCTGGATTGACTGCTGGGCAGCACATGTTACTTTTGCATTTGTGCTCCAGCCTGAATGAGAAGTGCTTCTGTGGAACCTGCATGTATTCACACAAGTCCTCGTGCCTGTTATCCTGGCACTCATCTTTGTCTTCTGGGGCAGAGACACAGCTTGATCTGATACACAGATGCTCTCTCTGAATTAAAGAGCTGGCAGATCTTGCTTACCATATTTGCCAGGGCACCACAAGGAAGACAGGCAACCCTTAGCAGGTGTGTGAGTCATTTCTTGGCTTATTAAGTGGGTTTTTTCCATAACAGTTTGCTCTAAATAAATAGCATTGGGCTTTAAGGAAGGTGGTGATCATTGGCACATTCTGCTCCTCATCTTTGGGAAGAGCACCTGTAATTAGTAAGGACAGGTCTTTGGATCTACTAGTCTAAGATTCAGCAAAGGAAACTGCAGATCTATATTACCAAATTAAAGGGAGAAGAAAGCAGGGGTTTATTTTGAGACAGCTGAGAACTAAGGGCCCAGAATCCAAGTGGACATGACTTAGGAAATCACAAAAGGAGTGGAGTTACTGTCAAGAATCTGTTCTACTAAAACTACAAAACCAAACACGTTAGCTCACATGCAACACATGTACAGTGATTTTTCAAATCACAAACAGTTTTCAATGTATGTGCCAGAAGTACTAAAATATAAAGACAAATATTTTTAGCAGCACTGAGAATTTCCTTCAGAGAGAGACATAGTCTTAACATCAGAATACAAAATTCTGCCCAGCATGGCCACATTTAAAGCAAAGCATTGCAGTAGTTGTCGCTAACAATAATCTGCTTGGTGTGAGCCACAATCTCAGGACTGTTTAGTGGTTTTTTGTCTCAGCAATAAGATTTTTAGTCATTCTAGAAATAAGCAAATTTCATTTGCTGATACAACACCATAAAGCACCTGTCTTCCTCTGCATCAAGCACCACATTAGGTAGGCCATTTTCTTGCAGAAACCCTCAAATGTTCAAAAGACACAACATAAGTGAGCATACTCACACATTAGAAACTGCAAAGGAGAAGGGGTGCAGTGAGAGAGCATCTTCTTATCGAGATAGCTACTTACTGCTCTTTCTCCACACTGATCCTTAAGTCCCACACATTCAGTGTTTGGTTTATTGCTTTTACTGGACAGTCAACACACACATCTTCCTGCCCTGGAGCAATCAAGAGTCTAAAGAAAAGCACTGGTACTAGTCTCCTTTTTGCCTTGATAAGGATTTGGATGAATGGGTAGCAGGTGGGTTTCCTTTCTCTCTCAGACTGACATTAGTGACTGTTGCAGGTGCAAATTCTTCCCTCTAGTCATGGCAAAGAGGGGCAGGACTGCTAGGAGGCTGGCTGCTCTCCATAGAGTGGGGAATGCTGGGGTCTACCAGATGGCTGGTATAGGGAGAACTTTGTTCCTCTTTGTGCTGATTAGTCTCATTGCAGACTTTGCCCTTCCTCTCTCTTTATAGGCCTTTCTCACATATATTTAGCTGTGTGGTTTATGGGCTTTGTTTCCAAGGAGAAATCTCTTGTGCTTTTATTACACTTGAGAACTTGCTGTCATCAGAAACTGTGCTGGCTAGTTGGTTCTTTCTTAAAGCTTTGTGACAGACCTTGTAGCTCACTTCTCTGACAGTAAGTAGAACATGAATTTCAACTTCCACCCTTCAAAATTACAGATAATACTGTAATGTTACTTTGCCTGGGATTTCTCACTAGTCAAGGGATGAGGTGGTGATTCAGAGGTTGCATTTGTTCTGAAGTTCTTGCTTTGCCATTAGTATTTCAGTTAGGTATTTCAGAACTCTCAGCTTGTGCCTGTTTGGGACTTGTGGTCCTCCTCTAGATAGCCATGTCATAGAAAATGAATCCATAACATATAGGCTACAGAGAAGCAACACTTGTTATGAAGAGACTGTGAAAATGTGGGCAAAACCAGCTGCAAGCATGTCAAGACAAAACATTATCACTGCAGACTGGTGAAGCCTTTCCAGCACCACAAACCTCTGGAAACAACTGACTGAGGCTACACTCCAGCTGTTTCCTGTGATACTCCTGAAATGGAAACTTTCTGTTCTTCAGACAAGAGCACTGGATAGAAAGGCACTGTAGGTAATAGATACAATAACATCACAATCTCTGTTGCAGTTAAATCTACGTAAAGTAGTTATTCTTCTGTTATTAGCTCTTCATATGCAGGAGTGGAGGGTGCAATTTTAAAAACTTACTGCTCTGCAGGTTAGGATATTCTTTTCAATCTCTGGGTTAAGCCCCTTATGTCCAGTTAATGCTCATATTCCTTTGTGGGAATGCAGTCTGAATAACAAGATTTCAGTTTGCTACATGGCAATTTATTTTTCATGTCACCCCTTGCTATTTCCCAGTCACATTGCACCTGCCACACTGACATGTTTACATTCTTTGCTAATAAACTCTTGGTTTGTTTTTGTTCTTTTACCTCCCATGACACAAGCACCAGGAGTTCTTAGAACCGTGTTTTTGCTTCAAACATGGTAATTTTTTTAAAGGCCTCATAACAATCACCATCCTGTCTTGTATTGGTTTGCATCTAAGATATCTTTGGTCTTGACAGCTATATCCCTGCCTGTAATCTTGGTTCCTTCTTGATCCTCTTTTTGTTTTGACTAGAAATCTTCTGACTGAGTTTTAAACTCTTTGCAGGGAGTAAATTGCCCCTAACTTCTGCAGCTCTTGTTTCATTGTATAAGAAAATGCCAAACCAGAAGTTTTTCTATTGCCTTTTTCCTTTTCCATTCTGTATGAGCTCCCTATTATTTCTTAAACCCTTTGAAATAAGCTGGTTATTTCTCTAAACAGTTACCTTTTTCTGCTTAGGATGCAAATCATAGATCTGCTTTCTACCTTTGAATTAAAATTCCGTGTCTCTTCCACATTTCTGTCTTTGGACTATTCTGTCTACCTTTTTGTATCAACCAGTTACCTCAGGTTTTTCTCAAATCTGCTTTAGGTACAAACCCATTTTTCTTATCTTTATACTGTAACTGAAACTAAATCACCTCCTGAAGTGAAACTAAATGACAGCACTAAATCAGCCCAGGTAAGATGATGACTTTTATATCAAGGCTGAGGTTCCCAACATAAGCCTTGTGAGCCCATGCCTCCTCCATTGCTCTCTCACCTTAATGCTGACAACATGGACATCCACATGACTCCTCAGGTGTCCGGATAGTGTTTGGCCATGGGAGCAAAGAGCAGGGGGTTACACTGTACCAAAGGATGAGCCAACTAGTGCATAGCTCATAGCCTGGCACTCAGATGAGCTCCTAGGTTTGGGATGCTGTAGGCTCAAACAAAAGGGGTTTCCAGAAGGTCTGTACTCAGCTTTTACATTCAGTGTTCAAGCTGCTTATCCTTCAAGCTATGGCTAGTAGGAAGTGTTTGAATTTCTTTCCTACACTAAAGGGAGAAAAGACAAAATTCCCTAAGCTCCTGCTACAACCTTCTAGAACCCTCTCCTCGGTCCCTGCTCACTATGTCTGCCTTTAACCAAGAAAAAAAAAACTATCAGAAATTCTGATACTTTATGGAGAAATTTTTTTTGGACCACTGCTAGGAGGGACCTTGTATCAATCAGCAACATGGAATATGTCAGAGGGACAGGGTGACCAGAAAAACTGAGGCCAGCTCCTGCCAGGTGGGTTAAAACTGCCCACCAGCTTGAAGGGAGAAGAGGAAGGGAAGTCAGCAAAAAGCATTGTGCAGCAGATCATGCAGGCGTACAAGACTGAAAAGCCAAAATGTTGATGCTGGGTTTTCTTCAGAGGACCTCTCAGCCAACAACCAGGCTCCTGGTAGGGTATTGATGGCATGTTAAAATGCTCTTTGGCTGTATGGTTTGGGGTTTTTTTCCTCCCTGATATAAATAATTCAAACACAAACCAAGTTCGTTATGGCTCCATCAGTTTTATCATTCCCATCTGTGAACTGGGCACACTGCAAAAGGTATCAACACAGCTGACAACAGCTGAAGCTGTAGCAATCACAGGGGTGAACAGGCTGTACGTGGAATAGGTCAGCACCAGCTCAATTTTGGTCCTGCAGAAGAATCCCCCGAACTATCTCCTTGTCCTAGATACGAGGACTTGTTTTTCAGTCAAGTGTCCTTATAATACTTTATCCCCTGGAGTTTAGTGTTGTTCTCTTTAACATACTGGTATGTCCTTTGCCATTTTTAGTTCTCATTGCTCAGGACTGTATTTAACCCCATGAGTTAAAGCATTTAACAATGGAAGTGTGTTCCCCTTAGATGTAGCAAATAAATCTAAATACCCCTGTTGCTTACTGTTCTATACATCATTCCTGATCCCCAAGCTTTTATATGGAAGCTTTGACAATGCTGCTTCTGTATTTCCATGGTTAAAACAAGGCTGACTGCATGTTTCTTAGTAAGAGTTCACATCTGGAGGGGATTTGTAAATGCCATAAGAATTGGATTTGTCAAACAGAAGTGAGTAAGACCCCTGGTGATGCACATGTATGTGGCATTGTGAGTATCAGGTGAATAGTACTGATTTACATTGCTTTAAAACCTCTGTGGCATTGTTTGAACCTCACCTCACCTTTACTGGAGCCTTCAGGAAAAAGGGACAATTTAGTTCCTGGATTCTCCTGTGTGCTCACTGTAGAGACAGGAAAGCAGTGCCAAGCTCTTGGAGGAAGATGTGGTGATACGTGGAAGTGATCCGGCAATCCTCCTGTCCCCAGCTGATACTTTCTGAACAGAACAACTATTGGGAAAACCCAGTGTGTGCCCTCAACTTCCTGAAGCAAATAAGAGGCTGAAATGCAAGCTGCTGTTATGTGTCATGCCAGCCCTGTTGTTGGTTCTTCTGGCTCTAGGGTGATTCACCACTATCTTGAAAAACAGGCAGCCCTGCCACTGCTAGTCACCTGGCACTAACATGGGAAAGCTCGCTCTGGGGAAGCACAGCATATACTGCTAAAGAGAAATGACCTTCTTTTCTTGAAACCTGGAAAAACACCTCTTCTCTTTCAAAAAGGTTTCCAGGACGAAATAAACATTCTTACTGCTCTTAAGCTTTTTTTTATTATTGTAATTAACAGAGTATGACCATTATTTTCCATTTCTTTTCCCCTTAGTCATTTATAATCTGTTGAAATCCTACTTTTTTTGTCTCCTTTTGCTGTACTCTCAAACCTACACCATTTTCTTTAACAGTTAACTCCACTGCTGTTCAACATCCTCTCTCACACCTGTTTGAGCATTCCTGTGGTTTATTTTGGCAGGCTGTTCTTACCTTGTGGACACAAGCTCCAACAACACCAACAGACACTAAATCCTCTCCTTAGTACCTACCTGCTTCACTTACACAGCTGCACCTATACTGTCTGCAAGACACCTCTTCTGCTCTGCCCTTCACCCTTAAGGATCCTCATGCCCTTGGCCTATTTAGCTAAAGTACAGTGAAGGTACAGTCAATATGAGAAATAATTGAATGAAAACTTAAACCAACAAAATTTCTTAACTTCTTGCTATATGTGCCACAACTACAGTAACAGTCTTCCTCCAGGCTGTGCTCCAAACGATGGAGCAATATCCCAATATCTTCACACAAGAAAATCAGGGAATTGACTTCAAAAGGAGTTTCTAACCTCATACCTAATTGATCTGATTGTATAGCACTGCAGGGAGTAGACACCTGTAGTGTGTAACTGGTGCGGGATCTGAAGCTGGTCCCCCAAGACTTTTGCTTTAGGTATTAGCTCTCCATTGCAAATCTGGCCTAGCTCTGCAGCAGAGCCTTTTGGCAAAGGCAAACATACAAATGAGACAGCTCTGCAGTGGAAAGGAGCAACTTTTCTCCCCCACCAGCAGCTATACAGTCACTTCACAAAGGTATATTTTTTATTTCTTTGTCCATTTTTCCTTAGCTTGTACCAGCAGGTAAGATCTAGTGCTTCATCTGTGAGACATGCTTAACCCCAGTGCATTTCTCAGATGGATAAAATTCAGGTCCTGGGGAAAGCTGAAGAGGCTAGATTCTAGATTTTTTTTTTTCTGTTATAACTAAGACCAGAACCACCTAGCACAAGTTTTTTCAGCTTATGTTTAAGATACTGATTTGTCCATCACTGTTTGTGCTTTTTAGAATGATGATGCATCTACAGACAAATGTTTTAATGCTTTTATTAATTGCATATTGGGGTCTTGCTCAAATTTCCTTCATTTTAGCAGGGAAAAAAAAGAACTAAATATTAAAAGTATACACTTTTTACAAAGGGACACAGAGGACTGGTTTAATTCCCAGATGAAATTGGCTTCATTTGATTGAAAGGCCACATCATTTTAGCATTGACAAACTGCATCACTAAGGCAGAAATCTTTGTATCTTAGGGGACAGGATCCACAAGGCTCAAAATATAAGACTACAGATTTATTTCTTGTTCTGTCAGGTGAAGCTTTGATACAGACAGCTGGTAAGTACACTTTCTGGAGCACTTTCTGGTCTGAGGAAGGCCTCCAAATATGGCGGCTGTACAAATGGGCGATGGATTCACATTCTGCCTACGGAAAGGAACAATCCGAGACAGAGTAAGAGGCTGCAAGCCTGTAACAGCATGGGTGTGTGGTGTGAAGCACTGGGAGGATGCCATGCCAATCCCATACCTTTGAGCCTGAGTAAGACAGAGAAGGTGACTACGAAAAGCGCAAGTGGAGAGGAAAATTAAGGACCTTTGGGCTGTTAAGGTTGACCTTGTGAAGGGTCATCCAAGGTGACAAATCAGAGTCAGTGATGCAGGGCAGGAGAGGAGGGCATGCTGTGTACGGCACGGAGCAGCAGAGCAGATGTGAGAGCTGTGCAGGTTGTTGTCACCCACGGTGAATGGATCAGGGTACAAGGAGCACCCACCACAGTCTATGTGTGTTGAAGCTGCAACACCCTCTTAAGTGGAATGGAAAGGTGGGTGCTGGTTGGATGGAAACCAACAGGAAACTAAATAGAAGACAGTAAATAGACTGTTTGGAGTGATTAAATGGAGAGGACAAGAACAATAATGAGAAATACTTCTATAAAAATATTTTAAGTGTTTTTGCTTCTCATTCTTTCTCCCCCCTCTCTCCTGCTACCAAAGCAAACAACTTTGTATTGTAAAGAGCCCACCTC
>WEIV01029001.1:656610-680475 GCA_013390005.1 Calyptomena viridis
CGGCAGCGAGAAGATGGTAAGGGCAGGGGGCGGCCGCGGGGGGGCCGCGGGGCGCCGGTGTCGCGGGATCGGCTTCTAACGGCGCTGTCCTTGTCTGTCCCCACAGCCCGGCCGGGTGGTGACGCTGCTGGAGGACTGCGGGGTGAGTACCGGGGCAGCGGGAGCTGGCCTGGGCGGGGGGGATGCCCACATCAGCAGCTGAAAAGTGGAGTCGGTAGCCGATTGCCCTTGAGGCCCCATCGAGGATGGGGGGTGCGGTTGTGGGGTGTGTTATCCTTCTCTGCTCTGTTATCAGTTGTGCAGAGACCCCCAGAGTAAGGGAGCCTTGATTTGAAATATTAGTGGACAGGTCACTGCAGTCACAGCATCCCATAACCACCTCGCTCTTTCACTTTTAGGCAAGCACATGGGGTGTAGCCTATGAAGTCCGTGGGGAACAAATTGCTGCATCACTCCAGTATCTCAACGTGCGAGAAGCTGTCCTGGGAGGGTACGATACTAAGCTGGTGAAGTTCTACCCTCAGGAGAAAGATGCAGAGGAACCCATCCTGGCTCTTGTTTACATTGCCACACCCCAGAACCCTTCTTACCTTGGCCCAGCGTCTGAAGAAGACATTGCAGCTCAAATCATTGTCTCAAGTGGTTGTGCTGGTCATAACATTGAGTACTTGCTGAGACTGGCAGACTTTATGCGCTACTTTTGTCCTCAAGCAGAGGATAAACATCTTTTCTCCATCGAAGAGGCTCTTATTTCCATCCTCCCATGTCTATACTACACAGAGGAGTCTCTAGAAGAAACTGCAGGTGTTCCTCAGACGTCTAAGGGTTGAAATAGGAATTTTTTTTGCCGGCTTCCAGTAGAAGGGACATAAAGGAGAAAGCAGTGGGGACAATCTTAACTCTGATAAAATATACTCAACTGAGTGAATAAAGGGAGAATTAGCAAGTAGTAGAGGAGGGAGGAAGTGAACAGTAAAACGTGCTTACTATAAGACTTGCAATTAGTACCTGTTATACTCCTTATCTGCAGCATCACTCTAGCCATCACTGCTTTCCAAGTGGAGAGAAGGGATCTTCACTGGAACTTTGCTCTGTAAGACTTGCTTCTGGGAGTCAAAACCTGAAGCACTCACTTTCTTTAGAAAAGAAAGGGGCTCGTCTATTCTGTGCACTTTTTCTTTTTTATTGGAAGACTAGTTGAGCAGGACTTGACTGAGTTTAAGCAGTATATATGTGATTCTACCTCAGACTGGCAAAAAGCTGTTTCTGTGGTGGTGGAGACTTTGGCAGGTTCTGCCAAACAAAACCTTTTTTTTGCTGTCTTGTCCCACCTCCAGACACTAAATTTTAGGACTTTTGTGCAATATTAAGTGAACAGGCCTCTTAGGCTCCTGTGCATCCTACTTCCTTATGTTGTGAAGGATCACAGTAATGCACTTATTTTCTGAAATGTCATACTGTATTTATTGTGTGTTATATTTCCTCTTAGGAGGGGTCTCTCAACTGCTCACATGCCACAGTGGTATGCAGCCCACACTGAACTTTGCATTTGTGCCTTTTAGTTTTAATTCAGTTTTCCGAGGACCTAAGCCTGCTTTAATGACAAGCTTTTATCTAAGCTTCACGGAGCTTGTGCTGCTACAGACTTAACTGACTGTAAGAAATGGTCCTGCCTGTGTGGGAACCTGTGCTGCCTGCTGGAAGGCTGTCAGGATGCAGGAGTGTTTTAACTAGCCGGGTACTGGGTAAACCTGTGGTCCTTCAGGATGACATAGGTTTCTGTAGAAGTACTTGGGGGTGCTGGTTCTATACAGGGGTGTCTGTCTGGCACACTTTGATTTGACTGCAAAGGACCATGACTGAGCATACTTGTAAACCTGATTCATGCCAAAAAGCCTGCCTTGATCATGTTAAGCAGAGGCACTGCTGCAAGCTCAGACTTTTCAGCTTCACGTATTAACAGCATTAAAACCCATAGCATTTTGTGAGAAAAACTGCTGCTACTGCAACTGCAGCAAAATGGCTCTTGAGAGCTGACCCCTGGGACAGTTCACTCCTCCCAAATACCATGTGTTTTTTTTTAATTATAAAAAATACTAGGGACTGTTTGTATTACTGTGGCTTGTATGTGTATGAAATGGTACGGTGCTGTGCCCAGTAATAAACTGACAAAGTCAGTCTCATGTACTTTGGTGTGGGTCTTTTTCATTACTGACTTGTAGTTCAAATTAATAAGTCCTTTTTTTTTTAATGGTGATTGTTGTTTTTAAAAATGAAGCCTTAACTGCTAATGCCGCTGTAGTTCCTAGGGGTTGTTTTGTGGGTTTTGGTTGGTTGCTTTGGGTTTTTTTGATCATCTTTCTTCCAAGCAGCATGCTCCTGCTAGATCTACTGAAAGATTAACTATTTCCCTTTGAGAAAAGGGGATTCAGTAACTTTCTCTTCTAGCTTCCAGCTCTTGTTGATTCTGGAGTGCTGGTGCTGACAACAGACACAAGCCAGCCCTCCTCACTCTGCAAAGCAGGCACAGAAATGTGATTCTTCCTTGGCAGGTCAAAGGATTTTCATTCTGACTGTAACTTGGTATTGCCGTTTCCAAGAAGTAATAGTGGAAGGACAAGAAACTCTTGCTGCAGCCAGATCTGCTGGCTGCAGTAAGGGAGAGAGTTATTTTTTTCCTGCCTTGTGCATCATATGCTGTGTACAGGGGTACATTCCCATTCCTCTAGGGACCAGCAAATCACTGTACCTGCCAGTACTGCCTGGCTCAAGACTAATTATATGCAGTTGCACATTTCAGGGATAACAGACTAAAGAAAACTACACATTCACTTTTCTGTGGAGGCTCTTGCTTCAGCTGAGCAGCTGCACATACCAGGGGAGCTGGGGTATCCCCCAGCTGGAAAATCAAAGGGTTAAAGATTCAACTTACCTGCAGGGAGGCACTCCCTTACTAGTACAAGACTGGAGTCAGATTTTAAAATTGCTTCAGATGAAACAAAAGCATTTTCACACCTTTCAAATTTTAAAAGGCACGAGAACACCACTGATGGGGATTAATACAGGTGCACATTGAGCAATCTGCATCACCACTGCACAGGGAGAGGCCCTTGCTTTGTTTGTGCTGCCTAGACTGAGTTGGCCCCGTGATTTTTCACTTCTCTGGCAAAAGACAAGCAATGAGTGCTTGTGAACAACCCTGCAGTGCTAGGAATGTTCCTTCAGCTGCTGTTTCTTCTTCCCTGAAAAACTTCAGCGTGTTAAGCCCAGGTACACCACTGAACTACCATTTCCTTCCCAAGGAGTTCCAAATATGTCTCCCCAAGGACTTAATTGGAAGTGGTGAATATGGCAGCTTGCTGCTGTCAACCTGTCAGTGTATCTTCAAGTCAGTAAGACAATGAGGTATCGTGTAATTTCTTTCTCCTGAGGCTTTTATTGTGTCCTGCAAGTCTGGGAACTGGTCACATTCTGGTCAGTTGACAAATTTAAAAGGTTAACATTCTAGATTTGACCTTTGACCATGTGAGTGAGAAGAGGCAGCACCATGCAACGTTTGCTACGTGCCCAGATTACTTTTGTAATACTACTTAAAGACAGTTACTTGCCTCTGATGAACCAAATGTAAGGAAGATAATTGCTGCTTGGAGGCAGCCGTGCAAACATGGCACTTAGGAGTGCCAGGTCAATGGTGACATGCAAAGACAGTGTCCTACCCCAGATATATTTCACTACAGGTTTCCTCTCTCCGTGCCATGACTTGCCAGCCTGGACGAAATAGCTGGCTGTGGGTGTAGCTCCAGCTTCTGGCAGCTTTGCCACTGGCCTGACAGCTGGTCTGGGAGAGACCACTCGCCCTTGTCAGAGGGTGGC
Source organism: Calyptomena viridis (assembly GCA_013390005.1). NCBI lineage: Eukaryota > Metazoa > Chordata > Aves > Passeriformes > Eurylaimidae > Calyptomena > Calyptomena viridis. The sequence goes on from WEIV01029001.1 coordinate 660,484, forward strand.
ACAACTGCCTTCATTGTAAGGTGCTACCAGATACTTCTGAGATGCTTCTCTATTTAGCAGCTTCCTCTTGCACGTTCAGTTTTCACTGACTTCCCTATGACAGGCTTGTGCCTATCAGGACACCTCCCGTTAGAAACAGTTGCAATAGAGACGTTTGCAAGCACTATCAATCACAAAATTCCCAAGTCTAAAACCATTGCAATCACATGATCTCAATTCCTAATTCAGCCTTTTCTATTTTCCCGCCCAACAGTTCTTACACAGCCTTGGAATATAGGCCTGAGTCACCATTTCCTCGAGTACATTAAGACAGGATCTACCCAGCTGCTTTGCAGTGGCACAAGCCAGCTAAATCAAGTAGATGACAACAGTTAATCAAGCCCTGGCCTTCATATGTATAAAGCACTCCTGCAGGCACACGGTCGTTAATAGGGCAGGAGAAAGAATAAGGAAACTCAGCAATGTGAAAAGGATTCAGAGAAGACAAAACCAAGAGAAAAAGTCTCTGGTTCATAGATGGTACAGTATCATCTCAGTTTCAAGGTATAGTGTTGAGAACGGAAGAGTCCACACAGGTAAATCTCTACCAAAGTGATTCTAGCTTTAGTAAACATGTAGTTTAAACATAGCACCACCAAAGTGTGAACTTACCTGTGCTTGATGTACTTCTCTAGATGAGATGCCAGGTCAGAAAATTAGTGAGAGCAAACTCATATTTGTGGTCGATGGCAATAAAGGCATGCAGCTTAGAGAGGGAGGTGGTAGGAGAGGAGTAGGGAACAGACCAGCATTCCTCAGATAGGTGCAAAAGCAGCCAATGGCTTTGTTGTGTCTCCCCAAGGAGACATTTGAAGTGGGCCAGCACAGACTTTGAAGGCTACAGAGGAGTTAGTGTGGGATTTCAGTCCCAGGAGGAGCTGGAGGGGAGAAGCACAGCTCAACATGCATACCCATAGGCTCAAGAGGGTCTCTGGATCTCTGCAGTGTGAGGTGGGGAAAGGCTTGCTACAGGAGCTGCAGCTGGTTGTATGTAGCACATGTGCTATTCCATATGTGTCTGCTTGCCACCCAAGAGACGGGCTGAAATGTGGATCTAATTACCTTCAGATGTTTCACAGGCAGAGGAATAGCAAAAGATAAAATCCCAAAGAATGCTCATCACCACTCCAGGTCAGCCTCTGCAGGTATTCATGTGCTGACCGGCCAGAGCAAGTGGGAGTGGCCAGTGCTCTTCTGTAGTGGGGCCTGCAAAGGCTGCACTGTGGCCAGCACTCCCCTCTGCTGCAGAGGGACTTCGTGCACAATCAATACAGAGCGGATGTGTCCAGAAACTGTGTCTGGCTTGGTAACAGTGTGTTCTTCTGCTCCTGCTACCAGGGAAGACTGGAGGAAAAAGAAAGCAAGGGAAAGAAAGAGGGTCTGCTGGGTATGCAGCTGCACCAGGATGAGGGAGACTGACTTTGCATAAAATATCCAGCACAGAACACACAGACATGGTCACCTGTGTGCTTTAATGCTTCTCCTTATAACACATTCCATATAGTTCAGTGCCAGAATGGTGACCCTGCTGACATATCATAAAACCTGGTAGTCAACCGAGGCCCAGCAGTCCTTTGTGAACATTTAAATTGGGCTATATCACATTCAGCACAACAACTTCATCCCAAAGGCAGAGGGGAAAACAAATCAGCAGAATTTGGATGGGAGAGTTTCCCCGAGTCAGACTTCTCACTTTGGTGCTGCCAGTTTTCATGACATGGCACATACTTCAGTAGCATAAAATCCAAAGATTTTTTTTTTTTTTTTTTAGAACTCTAGGACAGATGTAAACTGAAAATGTGCAGTCCCAGAGCATGGTTGAGCAGCGATGTGTCACCAGCACTCAGCCTAGCTCAGCACGGCATGAGTCCTCATGCATGGGAGGAACAGGAAGGGCTTAAAAAAATAGATTTACAGTCAAGCTGTGGAAAAACTACACTTGCATCAAAACCAGCAGCTGCTGAAAGGACTTAGGAATTTCCTACTAACTAGTTACCTTGGCTTAAGTGAAAACCTCCCTAATTTATATACTGTATTAAAGTTATAAGAGAAGTTCCTTATGGCTTTGAAGGAGCCTCAGGCCAAGGAGGGAAGGGAGAGCGGAAGGAAGTGGGCATTCTGGGCAGCACTGGGGAAGCTCTACATGCTTTGTTTACAAACTCTGTATACTTTTTGTTTGGCTTTTGGATGTGTTTTATCCTTTTTCAACTCCCTTTTCATCTCCTCCTTGTGCCAGCCAACTGAGGAGTGTTTATGCTTGCAAATTCCTGAAGCACAGCCAGTACCTTGAACTCCAGAGAATGAGACTGAAATAACGTTAAAGGTCAGGGAAGTTCAAAGACAGAGGTACTGTTTTCCTAGCTGGGGACACCACACTGTTCTCAGACCACTTTGGGCTGCTCTGGGGACACAAGAATGAAGACTTCTCTCTTATGTCCTCCTGTTTACGCTGCTTTTTGCCTCACTCACCTCACTGTTTTAACAGGACTCATTTCCATGAAGCTTCAATTAAAACCACCAGGGATCAGTTTGGTCTGAACCTGACAACTGAAGAGACGCTTGTTAGCTATGAGCACTTAAAACTCCTGTCACCAAAGGAAAGAGGAAATTTTTATCCTGCTACTCAAGTCCCCCTGGCTCACATAGTAGGAGCAAAGCCCCAGAACGCTGCTGTCTCCACAAGCAGGTATCAGCTTTTGAGGCACCTGGCAATATGTAAGTGTTTCATCCATAGGAAGACAAGTCAGAGGATGACTTTTGGAGAGAAGAGGTTTCATTCACCTTTCTGATTAGCAAGCCCGGCCTTCAGAAACATGATGAACACTCACCTGAGCTGGCTGGGCACATGCTGAGCACATGCAGCTCACCTGTGCTGTGCAAGCAGAGAGCGTGTAACCAGCGTGTGCCAGCACACTGGGCACACTGTCCACACTGCACAAAGCCTTGCAGTGTGCTTCCAGCTGCAGATTTCTGCAGACTGAGGGTTCACTGGCACATGCACATACATGAGACAATGTGCACATTTGCACAGCACTGCAGCTGCCCCTCGTGCCCTCATTCACAGGCGAAGGGAGGCTAGGGAATGGTCTGGGATAACATGAGCACTGGGTTTCACTACTCTATGGTCTCAGCTCTCTGCTTTGCCTTGAACTGGGACTGTAGACTTAGAGACACCAACAGCACAGTCTATAATATGGAAGTCATTTCACAGATGCTCATCCAGCCCACTTACAGCAATTATAATTCCATCTACAAACTAACTGCCTGGGGGGCAACCACAGCCAGCTTGCTGATATTAAACTCTGTCTACACAAAGCATATGTGACATTTGAAAACATTTAGAAAACAAACTAAAAAAAGCAGCCTTGTCTAGATGGCACACCAGCCTTTCCAAACTCTGAGTCTGCACCGACAAAACATGTTATGCCATGGGAGACAGAAAGCAGGCACTGCCCTGGCCCTCAGGGATGGAGAGGAAAGGCAGGGGCTGCTCACCCCTTGAGCACCTCAAGCCAGGGCAGTGCTGGCATGTGCACTCCCGTGCATCACAACAACTTGCCAGTGCTGCAAGTGACCTCCCAGGACTGCAGCTGACGTGTTGTTGATGGACTGGAGGTGTGCAGGGGTGGGAGATCCTGTTACAGACAGCTGGGGTCAGCAGATGTGTCCTCAGGGTGCTTCTACTGATGCCATGGGCTAAAATCTCTCACTTACTCTTGTTTTCCAGTGAACAACTCATTTCTTTAAGTAAATTTCAAAGAGCCAGAAGTATATTTCAAACAGCTAGGAGATTCTTAGGGTATACATAAATTCACTTTAGATTATACATACATTGATTCATTTGGTCTGCTTTATAAGAGGGCATTTTTCTTCAAGTTGTTCCTCTCCACAAACATGCAATCCCATTTTTATAGAGGGAAAAGAGCAGGAATGCCCAGATTTCCACAGCTATGATAGATGCTGCTTTTCATCTTCCCTTCGACAGCGACTGTTAAGTGTCTCAATTACCTCTGGACATGTTAAGTGAGAGGCAGATGAAACTATCTCTTGTTGCTGCACAGCACAGTCAATTTTGGAAGTGTTTGTGTCTTTAAACTGTATTTATATTGACTCTATTCCTGGGAATACATCCTGTGATTGGAGGGCAGATGAATTCAGGACTAAGGATAAAAAGTAACTGTGGGACTAGCCTCATTCAGAATAAATATCTATTTTTTTCCCAAAAGGATTGCTGCCTCATTTCATTTGATGGGAGGGTGCTAAAAATGAGGAACAATTCTATTCCTTTTTTTCTTTTATTGTCCTGTATTTGTTTATACACACCTTGCTCCAAATGCAGGGGGACTGTTCCCCATTTTGACTTTTCTCTGGCAAATCACTATAGCAACATTTGCAAATTGCTGTGGCACCTTTGCAAGCTTCAATTCCTCTTCAGAGAACCTTTGTGAAGAGGCATAATTTCTATGGTACAGATGGGGAACTGAGAAATCAAGAACATGATTTCAAAAGCATATCATGATTTTGAATACACATTGTGAAATATTGAGGGATGATGTTTTGCAGAGTACTTAGAACTGCACGTTGGGTATTCAGAGATACCATGTTGGAAAAAAGATAATGTGTGCTCATGTAATCAGCACTAGATCCTGATGCAAACATGAGAGAGGTATCTCAAATTTCCATGTATTCTCTTATATTTGCCATTGTTCAATGAGGATCTGTGAGGTTGCAAGTTTAGTAATTTGCTCTCAGTATTCTTAAACCTTCATGTACCTAAGCTTTCATAATATTTGTTTGCCAACTAAAAGTTAAACTCAGCAGAGAAACATTTTTATATAGCTCGGGGTGTTTTTGCTTCATAGGCATCACTCAAATTTCTTGCAGTCCCTCAATTTCTTTTAGCTGCTGACAGTTCCAAACTTCTCACTTGCATTATTCCTGTAACATCTCAAACATGAGATCTGTTTTAAATTAAAAATTTAAACAACATTAGTTTTCTCATTGGCTATCAATTATATCACTGCAAGGCAGAGCTGGGCTTTTCTAATCTGTCTGTGAATATTTTACCAAACCAGTTCCCACTGTTAATATTAAGTTATTTAATTCCAGATAGACACAATGATACATAGCTAAGAACAGCAAACTGCAGCATAACCGAATTACATTAATTATACAATATATACCTCTGATTGCATATGCTAGCAGCAAGTTAACAAGGCCAGGGAAGCAAGCCTCCTTCTGCAGAGCTCATGATGGTGGGTTTCAAAATCATATAAAGCACTTGGGCTTACAGCAGCCTGTAAAAGAAATTGTCACAACACCATGTTTAAAAACCTCCTTGTGCATTACAGATTCAACATCACAATGTCAGTAAGTTTTCAGCTAGTCAATAAGAATTGATCTGAGTGTCAACTTACTAAAAAGCTAGAAAGGAATAATTTTTTTATGCTAACCAGATTAAATACATATCTCAGTAAAATTATGACTACAAATTAGATACAGTAATTTCTTCCAAACTCTGAACATGCAGAGAATGATGATAGACTGCAGTCACCTGGACAAACAGACATCATCAGCTGAATTACTGTGTCGAGAGCCCTTGAAACCCAGAGATTGAAATGTACCATTGTGCATCTTTAGAGCTATTTCAAAATTCACTTAAAAAAAACAAGGTGTCCCTCCCTATGGCAGAGGTTTTGGAATTAGATGATCTTTAAGATCTCTTCCAACTGAAACCATTCTATGATTTTATGAAATACCATAGTACTATGGCTGAGAGATTAAATCAAAGAAAAATCTAGATTAAATGGCAAGAAAAGAGAGGTTTGCAGGAATACAGAAGTTGTCCACAAAAGTGTTCATGGGAACCCTATGGAAGGAGTAGGAGCAGCAAGACAAAACAAGACACTGAAGAGCCCTTCAATTAGCACACATTAGATGCATAGAGTGACCCAACAAAAAGGGTTTTTTGGATGCTACTTTTTAGGATTTTCTGGAATATGTATATATATATATTTTTATATATATATATATAATCTGGACATTTCTTGTTTCCTCTGCTTGCCAAGGAAAACCGGTGAGCCTTGTCACAGATAATGAAATGTCACTCAAGGGTGTGTTCATCCACGTGCCATTGCATTTACTGGGCAGTGGCACACTTGGCTGATCAGCACGTAGCTAATTGCAGTCACGTGCCAAAAGCTTTATGTAGCTTTTAAAAAAATCAAAGCAACATTCAGCCAACTACGTGTGAAATTTGCTGACTATTCCATTCTTAAAAAAACCCAGCAGCTTTCCATAGACTGAGTGAAATACAGACAAGCACTCTGAGCTGTCACTTCTTTCTGACTGGGGAGGGCAAGAACTGCCAAAAGTGACTGCTTCAGAAACACTCCCGTGAGGAACTTAGATGGGTTTTAGAGTGATTCTGATCCAAGTTTAGGCACGTCTATGGAGAAAAGTTACTTGAATTACAGATATGAATCAGAGAATAGTTGTTGCCAATTAACATGAATATTCTTTAACAACAAAGACCCTATCTGGGAGGGGAGTTCTTTGGGAACATTGTTGCTGAACAAGCATCATAAAACTACTTGTCTACACAGCAGCTGCAAAATTCTGAAACGCACTCACTAACCTGAATACAATCAAGAATTTCTATGTTTGAATTCTACTGCAATTCTGAATTCTACTGTTTTCCCCTGTCAATCAGGGGAAAACGTAACAGCAGATTTTAAAAGATTTTAAAAGAAATCTGAAAGACAGATGACATCATGGTATGGAGGAGGTCTCCCAGCTTTGATTTATTCCTTCCTAGAGGAAGACTGATCTGGGAAGTTAAGATGTAGGAATACATCAGAGAAACTACAAGAATAGATGAGAGGTGAGATAATCAGGATTTGCTTCATCCAGTAGGACAGCATTTCTTAAATACACCTTAAGAAGAAAGCAACTAGTTTTTTGTATGAATAAGTTTGAATAAATTTAACAAAGAGTCCCATCCTATAAATCAGTCCAAACCACTAGTTAATTTCCCAATAGGTTCTCATATCTGAACAACAATAACAGTTTTTCTTGGTTTTGAAAAAGTTGGTAAGGTTTATTCACGGTAACTGTGCACATAAATTACACAAACTACATGTATGCTTAGATGTATCTTAATTCATAGTTCTCATAACACTGAGGTGCAAGGCATGAGGGTTATGCATTTAAAAATTAACACCTGTAAACAGAAGCATTTCCTCTGCCAACCAAAAGCACTTGGGGCAACACTTGGGTCTTGAGAGGAGTTGGGTGAGGTTAAGGAGCAGGGAGGAAAAAACCAAGTGCTTGCAAAAAGAAGTCACAGAGATGACAAGGGATACTGTAATCCTGGATGTTTAGGTCACCTGTTAAGTACAGCAGACTTAGCAGAACCAGCAATACTGTTGAAGGAAGAGACAGTCCATAGGAAACTCTAGAAGGCACAAAAGTGGTGTTTCAATGTTTTCTTCCCCTACCTCATTCTACCAGTGATGCTCATTAGCTGAGAAAGGAAGGAGTCATTGTTTCATACCTGAGTACTGAAACACTTCCTCATGCCTGGGATGCAAATGAATTCCCTCATATGCCCCTAGAAGAGCATTCTATAGATAGAATTCAGTACAAAATGCCTGGAAGACCCATTAGCTTTGGAGTAGCTTCACTTTTCTGAGGGAGTAGGCAGGAGCTAAAAGGAAGGCGAAGCTGGAAGAACTCCAAATCATCCTATCATGCATTCCTCAATTTCATAAGACATTTGTTGCAGGCTCTTTAAAGAAGCATGTGCTAATGTGAGTCCTAAAAGAACAACTTGCTTATCTACAGACCTGCTTGTTCAATCTAAGATTGGGGCCAACTGTATCATCCTAATACCAGTGTTCCTGAGAAGGGGCTGAATCATCCCTTCCTCTCTCTCATTCACTGCTGTGCAACTGGTGCAGGCTGCAAATAAAAAATAAATCCTTCACAATTCTAGAAGCATAAGAGGCCATTCCCTTTATTTTAGTATGTGTGTCTCAGTTATACTTCACATGCAAGTAGTGAGCTACAAATTGTTTTTTCCAGCCACTCCAGCAGAAACTTCCAAAGGACAGCAGGGTGTGCATCATCATCATTTCTTGAGTGGGAAGGGGAGCACAAGAGGTGCCTGTAAGGCTCCCCAAGGGTTGTAATTTGTGTTTCAGACTAAATAGTCAACAACAACAAAAAAGTAAAGACAGAGGCAGAAGCTGAGAAGCCTGTAAGTGTATCTGGGAGCAGAAGCAGGCCAGCTCACTCCACTGAGAGGAGACCAGAGCAGGCAGGGCAGTGGTCACTGGGCAGCATTTCCCAAGTTACATTGATCCACATCCTGCCCCCAAGTGATTTTATCAGTCGTGCTCTTCCTCTTCTCAGCTGCAACTTGGCTGTCCTGAGCTATAGTCGAAATAGTGCAGATCCCTATTCCTGCTTCATGGAGCTTTTCCCACTGAGCTTTGTGTGCCTCCCCCATTGGGAAATGCTGCTAAAGGAAATACTTTGGGAATATGGAAATAAAGCAAGATATAGCTCTAGGCAGAGAGCCAGCTTCCCACAAATGGAACATGAGACAGCGAAAAGCAAATACAAAAAAAAAAAAAAGGAAAAGCATGCAACAGAGAGGGGAGAAGGCATGGAAATAACAACACATTTGGACAGGGTAGCGTTAATATCCTGAAATGAAGAATTAAAGTAGTTCCAGGCGCAAACCCTTCTGTTTATCTCTTTGCAGAATAGGGAAAGGAAATCTAGTAGCTGACTAAATGGAAAGGGTGACAGACCTGACCCATGATAAAGACAGAAAATGGCTTGCAGGTTAATTAATTTTCCATTGACTTAGATAAAGTGGACTCCAATTGATCATAAAATACTTAAAGAAAGAAGTCAGAAGAACTCTGAATACACTGCCATGGAACCAAACCATTTAAAAAAGTGGCAATAGTTTGTGTGGAAGAGACCGCACAGTGACTATACAGCTAAACAGAACAATTTCTGGGGACAGTGTGATGCAGATTACCGTCTATTTGAAGGATATGATTTTGAAAAGGAGTTGAAAGGACATTTCAGCATTCTATTTTTATAGAATAATAATCCTAGATGTTGACTTTCACAATCTGTGGTGAGCAAAAACAAGTTATTCTCTTGTTTCTTCAAAACATCATTTTGCTTGTTTTTTTGTTTCCCAGCTTCTTTTTGCTTCATTTTGCCATTCTCTAGGGTGCTGATGGTAACCACATCCAGAGAGATGCAGGGCAAAGCGCATTGGAGCTTGTAATTTTGCATTTATCAATGGCCTGGCTGCTATGTCCTGTCCACATGCTTAAGGGTTAAATTCAACACCAGAGGTCAGGCAGAAATCCCTTTCTCCTGTCTCCCACTACCCTGAGGGAAGGTAACGGTTTCAATCACTCTTCCTGTCTTGCAAAAGAGTATTGTGGTTGGATTTTGGTCTTTTAGATTTAATTGTGTCATTGCTTGGTAAGACTTTGTTGACCATGTGTGACAGTGGGACCCTTCTGAACTAGGTATCTCTTGTAGTCTAAACTACAAAAATGGTGTGAGGGTGGAACACAACAGCACCTTTTAGCCCTAACTCCTCAGGACCTAAGAAAATGATCACGTTTAAACGTCTTCAATAGTAGCATTAGTAAGTAAACTGTATTTAACAATTTTTTTAGTAATTGGTGACTAAAAAGATATAACCAAATAGCACAAGGCATATACAGCATTCCCAACATCCCCCAAACCATACTGACAGCTATTTCTCCATGCCACCTCAAAACACAAACTTAGTTCATTAATAACTGTTCCTACCACTAGCAAATACCTTGGATCCCTCAAAGGAAAGTGACTTTCTCTGCCATTACTTCATACAAGTGCACAACACACAGAGTGAAAAGACGCTCAGAGTGAAACTTTGAAGAACAAGGCTTCAGTGTGCACACCCATTTGCTAACTTCAGCAGAAGTGTTCCCCACATATTTATCACAAAACTACTTCCATCTCCCTAAAAAAATCCCAGTCTGTTTTTCCAGCACTAATTCCTTCTCCAGAAATTAGACTAGGACAACCATCACATGAATTCTTCCCAATTCCTTGGTTAGTATCACAGAATCTGCTCTCCTATGATGCATAATACAAAGAATGCATCTGTTGAAATTTAACTTCTTGCAGAAATTGAACTGGATATGATCTAGCAGTTCATTTATTTTACAGCCATGTAAGATCTTCCTGAACTTGTTGGCCTGATGCAAATTTTGCCAGCAACTTGTGATGTCATTTGGTATTTCTTTTGAAGATTAAATGATTTTAAATATATTTTTATTTTGTGTTTTTATTTTTAATTACTTATCTTACATATATTTTATATTTTATTTTTATGTATTTTATAAATATATTTAAAATATATTTACACTATTAGATATATTTTTATATTTATCAGTGTTTAAAATATCAGTGATTTAATCTTTCGTAAGTTTAGCATGCAACAGTACACATTACATTTTTGCAAACTTTTCAAATTACAAATTATTTTTTCTCTCTCCACTTTGGATTATAAATTGATACAACCAGGAAACATAAAGGTCCTTTCAACTCCCACTGAAAAAGAAAAGTAAAAAAAAAAAAAATGAACTGTAGAGCACGATGTCTCAAAACAATCAACTGTATTGAATTCAACCATCAAAGTTCAGGTACTGTGCAATTATGCACATTATACTTGCTTCTGTTTTCTTGTGATCTGCTGCACAACTATTCCAAAACAGATTATGAGATAATCAGTGAATACAGACATGGGATAAGGGTACAGTTGTAACTGAAGAAGGTAACAAATGTGATACTTGGAAGAGCACAGACAGTCTAGAGCTTTACATCGAGCAGTGTATGTCCCTAGAAGCACTTCCAGATGTGCACCCTCCATGCTTTCTTCCCTAATCCTCTCATTCATACAGCTACATGCATAAAAACCACAAAGACACTGATTTACATAAAATTATCTCACTCCATTTTATTTAAGATTTTCTCCTCCAGTTAGTAAAAGAAAGATGTGTCTCTCTTTATACATATGTACAAGTTCAGTTACAAAAATAGACAGCACATTCAAAGAGAAAAAAAGGCTTGGCATTTGTCTGATTCCCTCTAAATATCATATATACATGTGAGTAAGAGGGGAAGGGGGAAGTCTTCATGAGTTAATTAAACATCACCTCCCCCTCAATTTTCCCCTGCAAATCTGTTTAAAAATCAATCTAACTAAGCTCAGTTCTGCTATTTTCAGGTGTGCAAATTAGAGGCAGAGCCAACAGGAAGCACTCGCTCCACACTGCAGGACGCCAGGCAAAGGATTTGGGGTCAGAAAAAAATTATAATAATAAAAGAGTAATCTTCCACTGTCACAGCCCAGACCTGCAACTCAACTTGCTTCTCTCTCAAGGGATGAAAGTGCCCTGGCAGAACAGCCTCTTAACTCAATGTGTCAGACAGAAGAACTGTCCCACACCTAAATCTCAGTGCAATGCAGACAATGCTTACAGCAAAGCAAGGGGCTACGGGCGGGGTTTGTGCATTGGGAACAGGGAAGGAGCAACCAGGGAACGAGAACATGGATGGGCATTGGCAGCAGCACTGCCTTCTATCAGCCTTATGGGACACAGCTACTGGTGCCCACACACTGCAGTGAGCTCAACCACGCTAGCATGTGTGATGATCACAAAGATGAAGGGAAAACACATTGCAAGAACAGTCAATGGGATGGCTGGGATACGAGACAATTTTTTTCCCAGGATTTGGCTGGAAGGAGGAATGGCACAGTTCTCTCTCTCAGGATTGTTTTTTGCTGCTCCTCTCACAGCACTGCAAGCTGCAGATCCATCTCTGCTATGGCGCAGTGAGAGGAGCAGCATAAACTCTTCCACAGCATTTCAGCTTTCCTCCTTCTTGAGATTTGTACAAACAAAGCATTATTTTGTCTCTAAGATGTTGAAGAGTTCTGCACATCTCAAAAATGAGAGAAATCATTCTGAACACAGTGAGTGTTTGTGCTGATGAGAACTCTGAAATGCAAACCAATCACTGGCTTGTGGTTTCTTCCACTGTATGAAGCAGAGGTTGTGCTGCTGCTCTCATCAGGCCTGACAGCACTCCCTGTATTCTGCAGCTTTGAACATCTTCCTAATAAGTGGTGTCGAAAAGAACCTGCTCCCTGGAAACCACCTGAGACACCTTCCTTTGCATTTCAAGCCTTTAAAGAACCCAGAGACCCACATCAGAAGAACCCAAGATTTTTTCTGATCACATGTCATCATCACCATAGCCCCCAATTACTCCTGCATGTTCGCTGACCAACTGCCAGTATGGAAATGTCTTACGACTCTATAGGATACTCCTGGGGTTTGGATACTGATTTCATAACACAAAACTAATGGTGGTCTCCACCTCAGGCTACGAGAGAGAATGTATAGTGGTGTGACTTCAAGCACACACAGCTGCAGGATATTGCATGGAGTAGCTGGATGCTTTCTTGGGAATCTCTGTCAGATACATCAATAAAACACAAGCTGACACTCTCCTAGTTACCCTAGACTCCCTTCCCTCCTTCTTGCAGTGTCTGCAAAGATAGTTTTTTGGAATACACATAATCAAAGTGCTCACATCAACCACCCACTCTCATTGTGCTTTGATTTTCTTTACACACAAGTGCTGGACAGCAACAAGGCATTTGTTTGTATGCCTTCAACTGGCAGGGCGGTCTACTCTGAAAGCCAACACAGCTCAGACAAGCTTTGGGGGTTCAAAATTACTACCGACCACCTGAGGTGTGGGCACCTTTGCTTTGCTTTCGAATTGAAGTTTCTGATATGAGACCGCTGGCCAGGTTTAAACTTTTGGGGGTCCCACAAACACTGTTTCCTTTGCTCAAGGGAGAAGAGGCGCTTGAAGGTCCAAAATCTACAAGTCCAGAAGGCCGGATGATTGCTGTTTGTAGAGGGCTACTTGCAGACATGCCTAGCAATGGAAAAGAGAATCAAATTCAACATGAGCGTATTATTCCACTTCTGGTTCTTCAACAGCAAGCAATATGTTAACAATCAGTCCTAAGACCACTCTGTATTCATGATTTATGAGAGTTTAACAAAGAGGGCTGTCCTTAAGATACAAAACATTTTATATACTAGGCCACCTTTAGCTGGTGTAAAGCTGAAGCTCAAACACTATCAGTTTAGCGGGTTTTGGAATGTGATATTGTAACTTCAACATGATGAAATGCAGGAAAGCCATAGCCATGGGATAAACAACACTATCTAATCTGTCTGGACAACAAAAAAAAATGGCATGAGATAATTCAAGGGACAGATGAAACTTGAGGTCATCTGCGGTGAAACTGGCTATCCTCTCACACACTTATCACGCCACACTGCATATTGCCTGGATCTCAGAATATAATGGATGAGCAATACCAACAACACAACACTTTTAATCTCTTTTTTGACAGGTTGTAAACAGCAACCACCCAAACTCATGCGGTTGGTTCTGCTGTGGACACCCTGCTGCTGCCCCTTCCCCACGTACCTTTGGAGACGTTGTACCCGTACGCTGCGTACGCCGCCGCAGAGGCTGCTGCTGCCCCTGCCTTGGCACCTGCCATCGCAGCTGCACTTCCTGCTATTGACTTCCGGCTTCTGCCTTTCCCAGTGCTGCCTTTCGATCCACCTTTAGGACGACCCCGGCTTCGACTGGACTGGCCTCTCCCAGGGAGAGATGTATCTTGCACTGAAACACCTGAACAAGAAAAGAATGTTGAATCAGTAACTACTACAGTTACTGATATAGTATTTCATGACTCACAAATGAGTGCAGCATCAAATCTGCCTACCAGTTACATTAATACTGTTCTCGCTATTTGATATGTTACATTTACATTAACAGGGACACTGATAGCAAGCAGTGATCCCATAAAAAGAAATTTGGCATACAAAACTTCACTCTTCAGTAAAAAACACCTTATTAACTGCATTATTAGGATTATGAATCCAATCCACAAACAGGTTGAGGATTCTGAGTTCTACTTCAGGAGCATGCATTTTCTTATTTGAAGACAGAGATGCAGTTTCTTCCATCTGCTACCTCTGAAGGAACTCATCAGGAACTATGGTTCTAACTATTTCACTGTAGAAAACTATGGTAGTTAAAAACACTTGCCACTATTTAAAATCACATTACATTTAAAAAAATTGCTCCAATCACTCACTGGAGACAGAGAACTGATTATTAACAGCGAATTCAAGGAAAAGCTTAGAGATTAACAGTTCTGTGGTTGTTTGTAATTTGTTAACATAAACATAATGGAATGAGAGCACTCTCTATTAGACAGGAACAAAGGACTAAACTTTTTGAAGTAACTAACACAGAAAAGAGGTAAGTGTGGTAAACGACAGGCTATAAACAGAATTCCTACCAAACCAGAAGTAATTTCTCAATGAAAAGGCAATTTTTTTCCCCTAACCTTGCCAACCATAAATATTCTCTGGTTAAAATGCAGAAAACGTATCACATGCAAAGTCCAGGTTTAATAAATGTCAGTAGCTAATCAAGAGTACTGACCATTCACGGTATCTGAAACTGAGCCAGTAATGGAAGCAGGAGAGTTTGTTGCCCTTGACTGATGTGCTGAAGAAGCCGGATCATCCACAATCACAAGCATATCATTACTGCTCTCATCGGGAGGGATAGAGCCCATATGTAATTCACTGCTGATGGATATCTAAACGTGAGAGAACAAAGCCATGAGCTCCTCAGGTTAGGAGAGGGTACAAAACAGTAAGACCTTCAAAAGATATACAATCACAAGTAATTAACTGGCACTTGTTCTTTCCCATTTTCTCTACAATAGCAGCATGAGAATGAGACATCATCTGTCTGATCACACCATGCTCTATATGCTGAGCAGCAAAGGCCTCCAGGAGCCACTTAATTTCAGTTCATGAAAATACATGTTAAGAAGCAGAAGACTAATGGGCTCAGCAGAAATTTAAGTAAATTGCTGTTCAACTGTGCATCTTCAACTGCAAAAGAGAAAATTGGATTCTTAACCCACTACTTCCACTAATAAAAATCTTGATCAATAAGGGAACAATGTAACACAAAAATCAATATGACATAGAACAAAATAAATTTGTTGCTAAAACCAGTTTGCAATTATTTACACAAAGATGAAGGAAAATAAGATGTGTGCCACTGAGAATTTATAATTTAAACTCCAGAGAAACAACCCCACACTAACTCAGAATCTGAAGGAAGGAAGGAAGCAGAGAAGGATACAGATGAGACTAGTGAGGGGCACTTATAAAGAAACTGAATGTGAAAGAGCTATTTGAGGGATACTGTTCAATCCAGGAAGCAGAGTATTTTTGCTATGAAAGATATTGGTATAGGAGAAAGCACATGGTTATAAACATGAGCATTACAAAGGCAGGAAAAAGGGACAAGAAAGTAGGAAGAAAGTAAGTGGGACTGCAGGCAGGAATGGAGAAATTTGAGGGGCTGAAAGGGAAGAAAGTCAGGGCATGAACACACTGTAAGAAAAGGGAGGCAGAGTGAAGGAGGAGGGGAATAATGGAATGTCAAATAACATGAGGACCTGTAAGGCAGCTCATTAGCAGCTGTGACATAGTCAACAAACTATTTTCATTTCCATGGTTCACCTTTAAGACACATGACTTCCCCACACACTCCAAGTTCTGTAATAGCTAAAATAACAGAAGGCAAGAATCCTACAGCATGTAAAGGCCACAACGAAAACAGCAGAGGCTGAAGAAGCTGTGAGTGTTACCTCACTGAAAGGACTGGGCATGGCAGAGTCTACACTAATGAAAGAGTCATCCCCATCAGCAGACAGGTTGGAGTTATCAGCTGAGGGAACAAATGGGATCACAAGGTTCATGCTCTCTTTCTTTCTCTTCCCATCCAATTCATCTTCCTTCTTCTTCTGAAATAAATAATATAAAACCAGGAATGTAAAAGACGTTAAAATAGAAGAATGGGAATAAGTAAGTCAAAACCTCAAAATATACTGCAGTATTTTAACTCAAGGAATGCCATATCCAGAATTTCCCAAAACAAGTTTCTGAAGGATACAGTAACAGATCCCTTATATGCTCCTTCAGATTTTTAAGTATGGTTTTGTTTGTTTTTCTTCATAAAACAGCTGGAGTTATGAAGAATTACTCTTAGGGAATTATTTTGCTTTCCAATACCTTTTGGAGTGAGCTTGAAATTCTTTACCATTACACAAAATTCAAATTAATTAATGCAAAACCTTCCTGTCTCAAAAATTCAGAATTTTCATAAACTACTTTTAATGATGCTTATTAAACAAACGAATCTTCCCTTGTTCCACAGAAGCCTCACAGTTATACAGGTTTTATCTGTGTTTGATGCTTCCCTTACGTTCCGTTTTTGTCCTTGTAGAGCAAGGTCTTGATTAAGTCACCTTTTAATGCCACAGAACGATCAGTTTATCAACTTGTTTTTTCAAGCATGAGTCCTCAAATTGTCATTGTAGACTACTGGTGATTGACAGTGTTGTTTGGGTATGCAGCACTTCCTTATTTCTGAAGTTGCTAATGATTAAAACACAGGTAACTAGGCTTTACTTATTTTATAATATCCCTCTTCAGTGTAAGGAACTGCCACAGATGGACTTCGAATGGTGAAGGGAAGAAGGCTTTACTCATTAGACTGCCTTGGCATAAAATGTTTCAACATCACATAATAGTGACCCTGAAGGTCTTCTGGCTCTGTCACTAACACAGGCAACCTGTCTGCATCAAAGTACCTTTTCAGCATATTTTTCCCTTTTACGTTTACGCTCCTTCACACGATTTGTTTCTTCCTGCTGTCGCTTCTCTTCTTGACGCTGACGTACTGTCAGAAAGGAAACACAAAGCTGTCACGCTGGAAAGATAGTTTATATTCTTTCATCAATCTTACAAGAAATTCTAGTCCTAACAGAACTGGAAAGATAAGTCAAAACTAAACACTAAAACACACTGGTAACACTACTGTATTAAAACTATTTGTTTCCAAATTACTAAAAACTCTTACTGTGAAATTCTTCTTTCAAGCAACATAAAAGTGTATACCTCTAATAGAGCTTCAAAAGTAACGACGAAATACAGCATTTTTACTAATATTTTTCTTATTGTGACCTACATAATTCTTGTCAAAGAATTCAGGAACAGTCATTCAGGAACAATGTAATGGTCCTGAATGAGTGCCAATAACAACTTTATCACATCATCAGGTCTCATGTTGTACAACTTCATCATTCAGCTTAACAGTAATATAAAACCAGCTTGTACTAACACGAATTGGCAATACAAAAAGAGACAGGAAACAGAAGTTGTCATCAGCAATACATGTGTTTGTAGAGATAAAACCAGATTTCATAAGGTAATGAAGTGGAAAATGGTGAAAATGCTGAAACACCAACTTCACATACATTTCTTTTCCAGCTCCTCATCATCCAGCAGAAGGCTGACCACTTCTTTTGGCTTCAAGGTGTCAGGTTTGAAATTGCCACCAGAAATCACCATTCGTTGGATCTAGAAGGGAAAAAAAAAAAAAAAGAGGGAAAAAAAATCAAAATTAGTCAAAGCAGCCATCAATCATTCTCACTATCCAACACTGAAAGCCAGTCCCAAAAAACACGCAAGTACATCTCTGTAAATCAGAGATGACCCAATTTCTTTATCACACCAAAGTTAGTAGCAAAATTTCAGGGAAGATTTATAAAGAGTATAACTTAAAATATAAAATATTAGAAGCAACTGAGATAGCAGAAAATTACCATTCCTTATTTAAAGTTGCACCTTTTCTGAACAAGCATGTAATAAACTACAAATGACAGAAGTATTAAACATACTGCTGAACAAAACCAGTCCTGTCAGGCATAATTTAGCTGTTCAATTTTTCAAGTAAACTGCACAGAGGATCATGCAGATCACATTCTTAAAGAGTGCAACATTTTTAGTCTCCTTGACTGAAAACGATATCTCTGTACTGAGTCAGTGTTGCAGTTCAAGCAATTCATTCAATCACTTATTTCTACAACTATATTTTAAATAAAACAACAAAAAAGGCGACTTGTAACTTAGCAGAAGAGAACAAGCTTCAACATAAGGCAATTTCAATGATTTGGATCACCAATAAGACGACTGCACTTAATTTTCAGGTTGGGATCAGGTAGCTCTAGTGCAGTATCCCAGAGAAAACAGTAAATTTCAGCGAGGGAAATACAAATGCATCTAGTTGCTGCAACACCATGAGCAGCACCTAAGTAAGACAAAAGCTAAAAGAAATTCCAAGTACACAAAACACCTGAATGTTGTATATAGCATACCTACTGCTATGGAAAAAAGTGAATCTCCTTAATTTTTTCTTGCCAATAAAGTGCCATGAGGTTTAACGTTCCTAATGCACCTACTGCTTGATGCTGCAGGACACTGAACTTTTCTGGCAACCCTCAAATAACCTCAAATAATTTTAATTTGATTATCTTCCAAATGTCTTAAAAAAAAAAAATCAGCTGTTGTATAACATGAGAAGAATCAGTAATTCTGACACAGCAAAGACAGAAGCTCTACTCCTAAAGAAGTCTGAGTAGTTTCACTGAAATAATCAGCTTCTTTCCAGTTCATATAATGTAGCTGGAATGTTGCTGTGTTAGGGATTTGAACACAGATTCGAACAAAGACACTCCCCCCCTTTTGCCTTCTCTGCTGTCTCCCGGGAGATACTTTTTCTGTTTCTTCACCCATGTTGATACATGCTTTCTGATTCCATTTCTGTAACTTCTTGTTCCAGTCAATTTCTTTATTCCTACCTCACTCTTTTCCTTTGCCCTTTGCAAGATGCGCTCCTCAATGGTGCCTTTACATATCAACCGGTACACAGTGACTTGTTTTGTTTGGCCCAGCCTGTGTGCCCGGTCCATGGCTTGTTGATCTACTGTCGGGTTCCAATCACTGTCATAGAAAATTACCTGCAAGTAAACACCGGAAAGGAGTAAATAAAAATCATATATTCCACAGAATTACAGCCCCACGTAGGTTATATTAGCCTAGCTTTGCCCAGTCCTATGAAGTCTTTTCCATGGCATTTCACGTGAATTCAGATTAACTGACATTGTGAATATTTCAACTTCCACAGAATGTCTTTAATATCTTCTTCAACAAACCTGCTTTGGAGGCACAAAATTCCCAAGTTTGTCAACACATTAAATCACTGTCATGCAATTAATTATACACTAATCACATCATGAACCCATTTTAATGTTACTTACCCTAAGAAGAAAAAGTCCATCATATCAGAATTTTATGCAAAAAGTAATACTCAGATTTTTTTAATTTCAAAACTAGATAAAGTCTAGTCTAGTCTAACACTTCTAGGACTTGTACTATAAAAATATGAAATGCCACATTACAATCATATTGCCCTATCACTCCAAAAGTACTTCATCCTCAATAAGCATACAAACCAAAAATATTTAAAAAAATTTTAGACAGCAAAGCAAATTATTAAGAAAGTTATAAAGAATGCTCATGCAGGGAGCCCGCCTGAGCTTCCACCTGTTTATTTCCTCTGTTAAGTAACTTCGGGACAATTTTTCAACCCTAAAAATCCTAGACACTTGCTTTCTTCTGATTTCCTGTGAGTGATGTCAAGATAAAATGGGACATTGTTAAAAAAAAATATAATATTTTTTGATTCAGAGATGTTTGGCTTTGTGTGGCTAAATACTTGGGCTCAAATCTGCATGCATGCATGTACGTGTTAGAAGCACAAAGCTGTTCATCAGTATTCCTTCCCTAGTGATTAGTGGCAGCCGTTCCAGAGTGCAAAGCCTTGCTATTCACC
>WEIV01029001.1:685667-699978 GCA_013390005.1 Calyptomena viridis
AAAAAAAAAGAAGACATTTTATGTTTTTTTTTCATATTCAAGTAGGCAGATGGGACATATTTTGATATCTCTGGTAAGAGGGAAAAAAAAATCTAGGGATACAAAACTTTTGCAAGCAATTTTCTTACAAATTAAGTCCTTACTTGATTTTTAGCTTGCTTAACTTCAGCTTCTGTTACTTGGGTGGGGAGAAACTAAAATAGAGGACTTAGTACATGGCTTATTAGGGTAATAAAACCCAAGAAGTGAAGTTGGACATTCAGGACACAGAGCAGCAAAATGGTGTGCTTACAAACCTTTAAAATGGGATGCTAACAGAAAAGACAGAAACACTGAACACTCAGCTTTATGAGCTTCATGGTGTAATGCCAGGTGTCAACAAACCTCCACCATGTCCCATGCTTGCCACAAAGAGAGGCATATGAAGCAATGCTGGGCAAAGTGCCAAAATACAGGATTGCAACCATGCAAGTTCTGGTTTTCCTCACAGCAGCAAAAACAAAATTTGGCTTGTGATTTGTTATTGAACTATTAACTGCTGACCTTAAAATGCACTCCTGTTCATACAGAACTCATGACTTAGGCAGCTATTGATTCAGGCTTCTCACATTTTCTCTTCAGTTTATTGTGGAGAAGACAGTATCCCTAGCTGTCTGCTCATCAAATACTGTTTTGGGTTTTTTTCTTTCTTCAGAGGCAGACTGACTGTATTTAAATAATGAGTAATGACTTAATTCCTACTTTCTTTCCCATTGTATGTGCCAGAGAACCTCTTAATGTTTACCAAACTTCTGCAGAGGAACACAACGACAGAGGGAAACAAAGTCTGTGAAATTACAAA
This sequence comes from Calyptomena viridis, assembly GCA_013390005.1. Classification (NCBI taxonomy): domain Eukaryota; kingdom Metazoa; phylum Chordata; class Aves; order Passeriformes; family Eurylaimidae; genus Calyptomena; species Calyptomena viridis. The sequence continues at coordinate 686,509 of WEIV01029001.1, forward strand.
CAACATAAACAGCGTAGAATCAATCACTGTTTTCCCTCTTCCTTCCACTAAAAGGACATGTGAGCATCAAATGAAAACAGAAGGAAGCAGTTCAAAACCAGCAAAAGAGGACAATTAAGCCAAGCAACCCCTTGCCACAGGGCAGTGCAAATGACAATACCTAACAAAGTGTCAAGATGCAACTGAACAATTTCAGGGAAGAATTCATGTTGGACTAACTGAATATACAGGAAGCATACTTAGCTCAGAAAGCCCTTAAGCTGCAAACTGCTGGAGACTGAGCAACTAACTGTGAAGTATCGCTATTCTTGTACATTTTCCCCATACTATCTGTGATATGTCGGGGTTTGAGAACTGATAGTATTTACAACATACAAACTGCAGATAGCCGAACCAAGGCATTTAAAGAGACAATAAGAGAGGGGAATGAGACAGCCAGAAACACAATGCCCAGTTACTGAATGAACAAGGTGCACTGTTTTGAAGAGAATTGTAAAACTTAGGACGTTGGGACCACCAAGGACCCCCGATAAAGACCTTATAAGAACAAGCCTTGTTGGGAAATGTCAGGAATATGTAACAGGAATTTGGAGAACAAAATATGAATAAGCATGTAATGTTAACATATAAGCTGTAGTGAAAATGTCTCAGCGTGCATTTTGGCAAAACGATGACCCGGCACTGATTAAAGAATGCCTGATTTCTAAAACTCACAAAATTGAGTCTTAGAGGTTTTCTTCTAAGTGCCACTTTTAGGCAACATCTGCCGTTATACACTGGTATATAGGATATTAAAGTGTATAAATATTTCACTATACTTGGTTGGACCTTAGGTCTAACTTTGTATGGCAGTTCTTCTATTCTCATATTAATGCATTTACTGGGTATCCTCCAGTAGAGTAATTTTATGTCAGGTTTGCTGCATTCAAATTATATTACTTTCCCCAAAACATTGTTCCTAAATCTCCAGAGATGAAAGCAAAATCTTTCAGAATTTGCCTTCTGCTATAGCTATAGCTCTCCTACCTCTAGTAAGTCAATCATCCGCGTCATCTGGGAATAAATGAGAACTCTGTGTCNACGTGGAAATGCTGTCCTTTGCATATTTTCTGCTACCTGCTGCTAATCTTTAGATCTATCCTCCACAGATCCAACCCCTCACCAACACAGAAAGTGAAAAACAGTTCTCTAGGTCAGTGTAAAATAACAATCCCCTCACAGCATTGCCTTTTCTACTTCTTCCCTGCCCTTTGCTTTTTTTTCTGTTTTTCTTTTGTCTTAAGACGTGTTTCCAGATGGCAATCTTTTCAGTCACTTCAGATTTTATGCTTCATGTCCTTTCTACTTCAGCACTGCTCATGAAGTGTTTTTCAGGAAGGAGATCTTCCTGTTTGTACATTCTGTACGTAAACTTCAGTAAACAATACACTACTGTTGAAAGAGGATGAAGAGAAGTTTTCTTCCAAAAAATTATCTGTTGGAAGGGCCATTGATAATTCTTTATTCTTTTGGATGCCTGAACTTAGGTTTACNGCACTATAAGCCCTAAAGTAACAAGGTGTGATGGAAAAAACTCCAACATCCCTTTTGCCTGACACTTAAAATCACACTGCTTATTTTATATATATATATATNTTTGTCTTAAGACGTGTTTCCAGATGGCAATCTTTTCAGTCACTTCAGATTTTATGCTTCATGTCCTTTCTACTTCAGCACTGCTCATGAAGTGTTTTTCAGGAAGGAGATCTTCCTGTTTGTACATTCTGTACGTAAACTTCAGTAAACAATACACTACTGTTGAAAGAGGATGAAGAGAAGTTTTCTTCCAAAAAATTATCTGTTGGAAGGGCCATTGATAATTCTTTATTCTTTTGGATGCCTGAACTTAGGTTTACAGCCAAAACGGAAAGCTGCTAGCTGCAGATGGTGCAGGCTAGTACAGAACCCAAGTATTTTCAACATATCTAGCAGGTAACACTTCTGCACACTTCTTGCTGCACAGAACAAATTAACCCATGGGCTGAAGGAAAGTCTAGCTTTCTGTAAGGCAGTTAACTGTCTTGCCCAATACCAATATCTCAAAAAAAAAAAGTTATATATAAAAATCCTTTCACCTGACCACATTTCATACTAGTGGAACAGAGGAGTACAGATCACCCAGCACTCCTGAAAAGATCTTAGAAGCATGGTAGGCAACACAGTCCATCAGAATGCAAGTGATGTGATGTGCAGTGATGTGGCATAATTTCAATATTTCAAGGAGCAACTTGGACTATTCAAGATTCTTTTTTTGGACAAAGGTTTTTGATAACAGAAGAGAACTTTGTAATAGCAGACAAAAACACAACACCCAGTGACTTGTTAAAACTGTAAAAACAAGGCACGCTTCCCTCTTATTCTTCCAATAGTGAAAAAAAGCCTGTCAGCACTAGTCACTTCTATCCAGAAACATGTTGAATTCTTATAATTTTAGTATTTTAATCATGTTCTCTTTCAAAAATATCCTTTAGCTTCAATATAAATAATGGACTTGATGCTGGAATCAATGGGATCTACATTAGGACATCAGAAGATGCAGCCTACAGTCCTCTTTCTGAAATTCAAAAAAATTGTGAGTTTCAGTATAATTTAAAACTATTACCTATTCCATTTGCACTGTAAGTCAATGCTGTGAATGCTTTCTTCTTTGGTAATTTTAGAGCCATGCACCTGCAATTCACTAGCTAAGAACCCAAGACTAGAGAAGTCTGCTCTTTCTTGCTTGTCTGCACTGTTTTTCCTCCCATTTGCTCTCCCATTTGACAGTAATCTTCTTGCTCCACCAGAAGTAAGTACTACATCACTGCTTGGGTTGTTAGCAACTACCTTAGGGAATCCACTAACTGGAAAGCCAAGCCAAGAAAATACTGTAAGGGAAACTGAAGCCCACACATCAGGCTGGCATTTGTTTTAAGTGCAAAAAACCATATAACGATGCACTCATCTCTAGAACTGGACTCGGTATCATTTACATATAAACCATTAGTAGTTCATGCATTCTTCTAAAGAAAAACAAATTTTGAACTTAGGCAATTAGGCAAAATGGAAATAACTTAGGGCTATTTGGTTATAAAATACATCTACGGAAGCCAAAAACTCTGCACAGTAGCAATGTTTACTCTTTATACAAAATGTTATTATTTCCTTTAAATCCATATAGCCATGAGATTCTTTTATTGCAGTTGATCAGCTTGCTATTTCAAAATTAATTAAATTGAGTGAAGCTACATGAAAAGTCTAGATATACATGACAAACTAACAAAATTATTAATCAAAAGCCAGCTGACTGGAAGAAAACTCAGAGAACAAATAGGATCTGTTCAAAAGTTGGTCTTGACAGAATCAGATTAACATATTAGCAAGTTTCCAAAAGCAAAATGCTCCTGCTTTTCTCACAAAGGCACGACTAGGTAGAATTAAGCTGTGCTAACTGGAAATGATACGTGTCCTTTGCTGCTGGCTCCTGAGGTCTCCATTGTGTAAGGTACTATTTTTAAATAGCAATGAAATGCAAATTACAAGAACTTATTTGAAGATAGGCTGAAAAGTTAGCAATTTGTTAACAGTTCATAATTCATCCAATATCCCAGCAGCAAAGCAGACTGGACTGTTGAGAAAGTTTCTGGGTTTTTTTTAGGAAAGCAAAACATTACCACCAAAAAAGAGATTTATCATCTCTGGAAGAGAAAATCATTTGCATTTAACCTGGCAGCTTTAAGCATGCTATCCTGATGCCACTGTGTTTTCCAAGTATTTTTGCGTGCTGAAAGCCTGCCACCTAGTGTTTCAAAGGACAAATTCTGAAAAGTGGTAACAGAAAATGTACTTTTTTTCATGCCACCTACAGAAAGCACCACAATTATTCAAAAGAGAAAAAAAAAGTGACTTCCACCTCTAGTTTCTCTAACTTCTATTTCTAATTTTCTTTTACATCAGGAGAACTTCTTTTTCAAACAGGATTTCCAAAATTTGCAATTTAAAATTTTTTATATTTAACACCTTTGAATGACAAATTCTTCGTATGTTTTTTTTTTTTAATTTAATAGCAACAAAGGAACTTTTAAAATTTTAAGTCAGTCAGGAGATAGAGATCCTGCACTGTACATCAAAGAGCTTTCCCTAGGACACAATTTTTGGATTCTTTGACACTGTATGAAATAAACAAGAAAAAGGAACTAGAAAAAAAGAAAGTAACTGTCAAATCTATGGCTTTCAGTCTGAAAAAAACCCAACCCTGCCTCCAGCCATGCAGGGATACGGACATAAATTATCTACAAGGGGATACTGTGGGCCTGGGAAGAATAGTTACAAATGATTATGACTCAGAATAACCCTTGTCAGGAGCTCTGGCCGATGACTGTAGCTGGGCTAAGCGCTCTCTGGAGAATGAGAAAAAGTGCCTCTGGACATGCAAAAAGCAGAGGAAAGAGAGATAAAGCCTGGGTTCCAGTTGACACCCCTAGTTCCCCTCCCGACAGTCTGCACGGCACAATGGGGTCAGTGAGGAGCTAGTTGGCTCTCACAGTAAACAGCCAGTGAGGCCGGTGCTTTTTATCGATACTAAAAGGACTCAGACACTTCCTGCCATTTAATCCAGGACCATTTTTCTTTCAAAGAACAGGAAAAGCCTCAAGAGATTCCCACAGTGATCACAGCTGAGCCTGCTGCCAGGGTACTGAGAACGCCGAGTCTGGGAGAGGACAGATCAGGGTTTAGAGAGAGGTATCCCCTTTTCTTCTCATCACCTATTTGCCATAGACCTTTCACAGCTGTGGTTCCACTGGACACTTGCAGACTTCAGCCTTGCAAATGGCTCCTTCATAACACACTCATCCCAATCACTTTCTCAACCAAATTCTGTTGTGCTTTGACAACAATTTGCCTAACCTTGCACTATTCACTCACACCTGTAAGCTTCTTGTACCCCATCTTTATTCTTCTTGAACTTTTTGCTGGTAAAAAGGTCATAGGTTTAAAATGGAAGTCTCTTCAAGAGAATGCACCCCGTCTCTATTCTGCACTGGCTACTTTTCTTCATTTCTCTATTCATGCCTTCTACCACCTTAATTTATCCCTTCGATATTTCCCTCTTTTCTGCTACAGAGACCAATTTTCTGTTTTCAAATAACTGACAATTAAAAGAATTTCTGAAGAAACTATAAAGTCATCAGCTATCGCTATGTATTTATCTAGTGCAAACTCATGAAAAATGGTTTCTCCATTACATAGATACAAGCGTGCATGTGCTTCAAATAACTCCAAACACTTACTGGACTGCAGCAAGCAAAAGGCCATTTTCCTTTCACTGTACTAACTTCCCCTGCCAAACATCCTTGACCCAAAAGGGTCTGGGAATACCTTCGCATCTGGCAGTGTAAGCTGTTTTGTGTTGGCTATCTATCAGATCTCTAGCACTTTCTGCACAGCTCTGCTCACTGCTCAGGACCATCTTCCAACAGCTACAGTATGTTTGGTCCATGAAAGTCACAGCAGTCCTGGGCAATCAAACTCTAGGAGACCTTGGATTACTTTAGTCTAATTCTAGGAAAGAGTGAAGTACATTTACTTTACTGGTACACTGGTACCTTTTTCCCACTTTACCAGGAAACACGAGTAAGTCTTTATTTCAACTGAAATTCAGTAAGTCCCTCATGCCTTGTTTTCCAGGACAATTTCTTCTGACATTAGTCCTCAAACCCATCTTTCTCATGGTAGACTGCTACAAGTACTTTTAAATCTTTTCACTAGGTAGACCAATAAAAGATCTCTTAGGACAATATGAAACTCCTACAACACACGAGGAAGCAAGATATGACTGTAACTTTTCCTGCAACCTTCCCATCTCTATATTTGGTCGTGAGAGCAGACTGTGCTCTGGTAAGTAAGTCTATCTCTTTGCAGTCATTTGGAGGGCTGACATGTAAAGAGAGGTTTGTAACCATTAGAAAAGTCTGTATTAGACTTTTTCAGTATCCAATGACAGCTTTAATTCAGAGGATGCAAAATCAGGGTTGTTTTAAGATACCAGGGCTAACTTTTACTCAGAAGGAAAAACAACCACACAACCATCCCCAATCTCTCTAAAAGCCCATAATCAAGCATAAATTACCCCCAAAGGGCAGATGTCCTTATTTATCTCATCTCCGTTTCACAACAACCTTCAAATTTACCTGGTATCCTGATAAAAGACCAGCCATTCTGAGGCCTGATCCCTAACAGCCCTCCTGGATGCTCTGGGAAGAACTGGGAGCATTGCTTCAGCCAGTCAGCTGCCAGCTCAGGGGATCCATGGAGTACACACTGCTTTGCTTCAAGACTTCCTCCTTCCCTCAGTGCCCTGCGCTCGTACTCTGCACTTCGGTCATTGCAGTAGAACTCCAGTGGCACAGCTGTTACCTACAAGTAAAATAACAATAATCAATATTCTTGTTCAGATTTCCCCTCATCCCCAAATCTCCAGTTCAGGTACCTTGTCATTGGATCAAATTTTAAAAGCCAAATCATTACTGAAATGTACAAATAGAAACACAATCTTTGGCTGAGCTTAAAACAAGCTAAGCTGCAACATCTCTCCAAGAAAAACACCGTATGAATGACTAGGTACAGAAAACTTGCCTTTTAATAAACTGTGCCAATTGTTATACCACTGATAGCAAAGCTGAGAGTAAAAGAGTAATATCCTTGATGCACCTCTCCTTTGGCCAAGATTTCTTTCATTTATTTACATATTCTTTTTTACATATTTAAATATTCTTTTATTTATTTATTGCCCTTTACCATTATTGAAGTATTTAATCTCATTAGCAGAGATGAGATTTACACATCATCCTTAACAGAAATTTAATTATAATTTAAAATTAAGGAGATTCATAAATTCAAAAGGAAAAAAATAAACAGAAAACCAGCACATTTCTTGGGCTTTACAGCTGCTTTGAACAAAAGTGCTCTTTTTCTTGTGGCATTCTATGAATCCTATGCCCTATTACCTGTTTCAGCATATACAACCCAGCTGGACAGATCAGTGTTACAAACACAGGAACTGATTTCATGCCATGTGAGCTATTCTGGAACAGCTCCACCAGTTTAACTTCCCCTGTTGTGTCCCATCCACTCAAATCTGTACAGAGTGGAAGGTCCACATGAGCCAAACAGCTGTATGCCAATGGCTGTAAGGTCCTTGAGTAGAGTCTGTTCCAGCAGACAAGGCTGTGCTTTGTACAGTCTACAGCTTTCTCTTCTCTCTCCCTTACCATGGTAAGGAACAACAAGCAGGAGCAGAACTGAGCCATGGTACATAGCAGGACAGGCTGCTCTGCTGGGTTTTTTCTTCAGATACCTCACCAAGAGTTAAATCGTATGATCCAAAGTAAACACAATTACAACACTTTCACACAAACAAACACAGAACGATTCACTATCTAGTCCAAGAATCTTTCAAAAAAACATCACAGATTACCACCTTCTTTCTATCTTTTTTGAACATAAGTCTGTTTTGGGCCAACGTTCTCTGTATTTACATAAACTATTTATAACTGAGTTTACAAAAGAAAACTAGTAAAAGCTTTTACATACTATCTAGACACTTCATAGTGTGTTGTAAACTCACACAGAAACGAAACTAAAATTTTAATATTAGACAATTAACCTTACAGTATAGGCTTGTAACAAAGACATTTGAAATGCTGTGACAATTTATTCACCTATGTAAGAAGCAAATATATCACTACTCTAGAAGTTACTGCTGCTTTTATTTCAGAAGTACAATGAAAGAAAATCCTCCACGTAACGTCGTGTAAGTTAAAAACACTGTCACGAATCCTAACAGTGTGCAAAATGACATTCTCTATGGGACTATGAAAAGCAATGGAACAAATTAAAATGAACAGAGGAAATCAAGCTTATAAAAGTTTTCACATTTGAAAAAAGGCAGTGGGGCTGCACAGGAAGAAACAGTACAGAAGACTGTAGGTTTTGATGGCAAACAGTAAGCAGCAGTGTTTGTGCAGAATTGAGTAGGGGTAGGAATTAGTGTGATAATGGGACAACTAAAATGTTAAACACAGTAAAAGAACCACCTTTGCACTGCAGATGCAAAGTTTCTATGTATTTGAGGGATTTAAACTTTTGTTCCAGCTTATTTTAGTGTGACATAACTGCTACATACTGAGAATAACAGATAAATTATATCAAGCAAATGAAATTATTTTAACAGTTTAACTAAATGATAAACAATAAATAGTTAAAATATTGCCAGTTTTAAAATATCACCAGTTTACACTTTAGAAGTGTAAGGTGAAGGGAACAATCCATACCTCAGGACTGCCTGCATCTTAGATGCTGGCAGTACCTCTCTGAACATTTATCAGCTAACTCAAAATTAAAGGCATTAAGAAAGGTTTTCTAGGTAGAAACTTGTGGTCTGGACGTGTTTTACAGGAGCTCTTCTCCCAGGAATAAATTAATCACACAGAGACTTCTCTTTGCAAGGGCCAAAGAGTTGTTTAAAGAAATTCATGAGCACAATTACAGTACAGATTGAGAAAAAAAACACCAAAAAAGCATAGCAAATCTTTGCAATAACAAAGCCATTGTTTTGCAAACTGCCTGGAGTTATTTTTAAACCAGATGTGCTTATTGGTCTATACACACAGCCACACAAAACACTGCAAAGTGAAAGGAAACGTGTTAAGATTTTTTCACTACCTAAAAGGTACTGTTAGAGTTGCTGCTATTTTGTACTGCCATGAGCAGTCAAAGCATAGCTCTGACCTTTGTGAAAAAGGGCAAAACCTCTCTCAAAATGCAAAAAATTCAAAATGCAAGCAAGTTCTGTCACCTGAATACTGCAAATGATGGTACAGATTTAGGTTGTGTAAGAGGCACTATTCATCACGTTTCAGTTCATATTTCTACACGGAATAGACTGCAATAAGTACTCTTTCAAGCACAGACAACTTGCCATATTGATATCCAGGACACACACAGGACAGGCAGCCACTACACCCAACGCAGAGCAGACTAATTTCTGACGTGGAAACGTTCCTTTTTTACTGAAATCGATATGGAGATTTGTATACCAGGATTTTTATAAGAAAAAGTGTCACTTCATAAGATTCTACAAGCTACATCTCATTAATGCCTCACCTAAAGGAAGAACTAATAGGAGACAATCTCTAGAAGAATTCTGTGTGCCTCAGTGCAATTTCTACATTAACAAGAACTAATCTTCCTACATAGCCTGCATAACACTGACTGGCACCTGAGGATGTAAGACTATCGCTTTTTTTTTAAATGCAGACATACGTTTCTAGGGTAGAGTCCTGTACCTTTACATGGCCTTACAAGAAAAAAACAACACATTTCTGAGACAGACCAAAAAAAATCTTCCATCCAAGCTTGTTCACACTCCTCCTATCCTTTTTGGCATTGTGCAGTTTTTTAAAGTTTTTTTCCCCCGTGAGTTTGTTTTTGTGGTTTTACTCATAACAAAAGGTAGGGTAGTCCTTAATACTAAACCCCCCTATGTCAACACGTTTTTGTCAAACTGACTGATTGTATGAGTCATGGTTCAGAAATACATCAAAAATATAGTGAATAGGGATGTATGAATGCACTGCCACCTTAAATTACTTAGTTTAGTTAGGGCAATTGTAAAATGCTTCCTGCATTTATCTCCATGTGAAGTTAACCTTTCATTGTGAGATTACCAAAACTACTTCTCATGACAATATTCCAGTGTGTCAGAGATCTACTGAAACTAAACCAAATAATAATACTCAAAATTGAATGAATTAGCTTCTTAATGAGAATGTGAGACCCATCCTCCAAGTTATATTTTTTATGATTGAGACCTGTCTGTACACAGGAAAAGTGGCTGCATAGAAAGAAAACAATGACCCTCCTCGCCCCCAGCTGCTATATAAACATATGCTCCTATTTCTATCATTCGCTCCATTAACTTCCCAAAATCCATCACAGCTCAAACAACAATAGAAGGCTATAGTTTCTGAGAACATAAATGCTCCTTCTGCTGTTTTAGATCTTCTACACTCTTGCCAAAAGTTTCTAACAAGCGTAAAATTAAGTCTTTGTATTCCTAGGAACAAAAACCCATGTCTACACTTAATCATCTTTATACACCAGCCAAGCCAAAACAAGTAACTTTTATTCATTAGAATAATGTCCAATACGATCTCTCCTCATCTTTCCCTTCCCCTTCATATGTAGCCTTCTAAGCACCTCTCCTCTTTTCTGCTTGAAGAATTCATATTCTTCATCACTGATGCAAATTTAGGTACAAAGAGTGACAAATCAAAGGAATCTGAAGGTTAAGTGCGTTTCACAGTTTACTTTCAAAATATCCTCTTGTTCTCAAACCAGGTAATGTTGTAACTGCAAGGCAGTATGTGACTGACCAGTTCATCTACATTCCCGCCCATGGAGCTGCAGGCACAGATGAATTTAGCTTGAGCAGTGGCATGTAGGTAATAAGCACAAAGTCCTACTTGCCATCTACCCTTCTCCAGATGTGAAAGTATAACTGTACATCATTTGATGAGACCTACAGCAATAACTTCAACAACGACTAAAGAATATTACATGTGGATGGCCTGGTAACAACAGTATCTTTTGTCCAGCTTCGTCAATGTTCAACGTGGAATACAACAGCCATAGACTTATGAAGGTCTCATGTGTCAGCCCAGGAAACTTCAGTGAAATTAATTTCAAAAGTCACTTACTAGATGATGGACAACCTCAAGCAGTACCATTTCACATGCAAAAGACTTAGAAAAATGCCAGCTTGAGCAATCCTTGAATACTGCAATTTAGTGTTTCCTTTTTTGGAGCATATGACACAATGAGAGAAAACATGCTTTTCAACAAAGCATTGCTCCTCTGCCCCCTTTTGCCACCAGAATTGACCAAACGATCACCTCATTCTGTTCATATCATACCCAAATCTCTCTCTTAGATTACTGGGGAATAATTTACTTAATCTCTTCTATAATGTTACTGCTTTTGGTATTAGGAGAGAAAGTGAAATCTCTACTTCAGAACCACTCCTGTTGGGTGCATCTTACAACTTTCCTTTTCCCATCAGTACACATTACAGTCACTTCCCCTATGAAAAAACCCACTATTGAATACAGCAGCAAAAGGATATCCTCACAACAGTTTTACCCAACCAAAAGAAAGTAATAGATCATTCTGTTCCTAAGACACAATTCTAACAAGACTGGAAACACAATAGAAGATATATAATTTACAACTTGACTTGGACTTACCCGTGGACTGGCTATGCGCAGGAAGGACGGCAGCTCAGTCACCTGGCAGCATCGTACACATGAGGTAGCTGATCTCCTTCTATATATGACATGGTCTGAATAGCCAGTAACTGCTTTACAGTGGCTGCTGAACACAAGGTTCTGAAAACAAAATTAAAATGAAGAAGTTACTATGTCTATAAAGAAATACTCCTCTTAAATTTTGAGCCCACCCATGAGGAAGACAAAGGACATTCACTACGTATTTCTCTTTGTAAAAAGAAAACTCTACACATCTTCTGCAGTGACAATGTATAAGATCTTTGTGTAATTATCAGAATTCAAATCCTGAAATGGTTGAAATCAGAATAGCTCATACCAATACTTGTCTTTACGCTCAGCTAGAACCAGAAACAAGTTTTTCCTTGTTTGAACCTTTCGACCTTAGCTTTTCTAATGAAGGAAATACAAGAATATTCTACTAGGTCTGACCCTTCAGCTGTTTCCTAACTACTCATTTCTCTTTTCTGAAGGAAAATGAAATTTCACAGAAAAAAAAATTAAGACTCTAAATGAGGCTGGACACTGGTACTTTTAGACTTACATCTTTTCCAACCTTTTCCTTCTTACCTGTGCAAAAGGGCTCTAAATCTTATCCCGAAGACTTTCAAGGTGCTACCATGGTTACTCACACACATTAACACACCCAAGTGTTAAACTTTGAATTGGCCACAGTTGTATCTGTGTCCTTTTGATACAGAAAAATACACTGACTCAGAAGTGAGGACACTGAGATGACAGGGCAGTTTAAAGAAAGGAGAGCTCTCTGAAGATGCTCAACCATACACAAAAAAATAGCAAAAAACAAAGTTTTCTTTGCTTGCATCAGTTATATTTCCTTTTTCATTGTAAATATTTGCATCAAACAATAAAATAAACTGCTTATAGACTAAGTCATTTTTTGCCACTAATTTTTATTCTGACTCTTCCTATATTCATGAAGACCAATTGTTACATATTGTTACATTTAACTGTTTTCTATAGTATGCAGAGCATTATTCTACATACAGCAATAAACAAGCAATCATTTTAGAAGCATTAAGAGGTATAACTCCCACTGACGGGATCACAGGATGTGCTCTCCTGGCAATTCTAGCAATTCCAGCAGTTCACTTTAGTAAAAGGTAAACAGGATTTAAAGCTTTGGCACTGTTCTGCCCCAGTTCCTAATGCACCAAAATTAATTGCATGCTATTTTTACTTTATAAAGCCTCCCAATTTTCTAAAATCCCAGTGTTTGAAGTTCTAACCATCTGGGTACATGATAGAAACAGACACCTTGTATGTCATGTCATACATTGGATATTTCACACATGTTAAAAAATGCTAGAAAACATCCACAGCAGGAGCCTATTACGGATGTAGATTCACTGAGCAAGATGCAGATGGCTAACACTTATCATTTGGAACCAGGTGACAAGGGATAAAAATAGTCTTAATATATGTATGTGCTACAGTCAATCCTAGCACACAAGTGTGTCTTTTGGCTGCTGCTACTGTGCCTCATGGTCTGGAGCTGGCAAAAATAAGGTTCATACTCTGACTGAACCTCTGCTCCTCTATATGAAAGGTGAGAGCAGAAAGAGCTGACAATAGCTTTTCATTGACACTCAGCAGGGCTAAAAAGCACGGGTCAGAGCTTCGGCCACACTGGATAATGTGAAGTGATCCCAAAAACAGTCTCTTACTCAGCTGGCAATTCTCTATCAGTAACACTGGCTTAAGCAACAATTGCTTTTTACACCTGTCCCCACAGAGCCCCTTCTTGTTGGTCTAGCTGTCTGTACTCATCAAGATGATCAAGATGAAAACAAAACCCTGCCTCTCCACTCCAAGCGAGTTTCACTGCCTGGTAAAGCAGACCATGGGCTGAAACAGCAGTGGGAATCACAAGGCTGGGAGTATGTGGCTGTGGACAACAGATGTGAATGCTGGCTTACTCATCTGAGGACCAGAAACAGTGGCAACAAATCACCAGAACTGCTGCTGAAAAGAGCAAGTTCTTTCCCATGGTATTTTTGTGCCACTTCTTGTGCTAGTTTTGTCTCCTGTCACACACCTCCAGAAGCCTATTCAGCTACACATTTAATCAAATAACAAATTCAAG
>WEIV01029003.1:1924-67249 GCA_013390005.1 Calyptomena viridis
GCTGAGAATATCTATCGAGCCAATAAGGGAGCTTGTGCTGATGATTTGTAGTATCTGTTATCACCTTTCATCAGACTCTGAGGAGAAAGGAAATACAGGGTATTCCAGATAGGAGTCTGGTGCATGTGCACTGAGGAATCTGCCTGTTTCCTCTGATTGTTAGTGAAGGACAGTAGGGGAGCTGCTGCTGTTTGTTGCATTATTTTTTGTACTAATGACCGTATCTAAGTGACTTCTGTTAATGTGCTGTAATTTACAATTCTTTAGGGATGCAGTTATTAATCTTTTTGGTAATTTTGACTGCTGTTGCACACTTTGCAACACTGTAGATTAGAAGCTGCAAATATTACTCTACAGAAGGGTACGTTTCCTTTTTAACCGTGTTGTCATACCTAACACTGTGATCCAATGTTCCCCACCTTTTCCTTTACATTTTTACTTATTACTCTTAGAATGAGTCTCACTAGGTTACTAACTTCTGTGATGCTGTGATTTATCAATGCTAATGCAATTTTCTAAATGTGTTTCTCAATTAAGTTTCTGGTCCTTTTATTTAAAATTGAAGCATTTGATGTTAAAAATTAAATCTGCAGCACACTGAGGGTTTTTTTTCCTTTATAACTGCTGCTGTGAAATGGTATATATCACTTTTGGGTTTGGATATTCACTCATGAATCATTCATTCTTCTCTTGTGTATCAGCCACAGAAGAACACCTGTACCTGAGTGGTAGGAGCAATGACAATGTACTGGAAAGGATGAGAATGACAGGCTGTAACGGGATGGACTATTTAGCTGAGAAATTAAAAAGGTAACATAACACAAACTGAGATGCAAAATCTGGGCTAAAGTTCATGAAAAAAGAAATGTCTGACTTTGTGAAACCAATGGTCAGTGTAGCCCCATGTCTCCAGCAGAGGCAGTCAGACTGTTTAGGGATAGCGTGCAAACTCGGCCACTTTCATGGTCTGTTATCAAATTCTGTCAACCTCACAGCTGGTGTATTTCAGATATTAGGGGCCATATACCTGCACAGTCTTTTTAGTGTTTGTGGACATGTTTCCCATTAACTTACCTCGTTCTCACTTCAAATGTTGGTACTGTCTGTTGATACTAACAACCTCCTGTGGTGCAAGTTCCAGAGGTTCCCTACACACTGTGGAAAGTACTTTCCTTTTAATTAAATCAATCTACTATTAGTTTCATGGTGTCCTCTACTACTTTTTCTAGTATTGCAGGATTTTATTCTGTTTGATCCTACATGCATTCAGCTATCCCCTTTTTTCTGATACTGTAAACTGTGATCATATAATCTTTTTAGCTTTCCCCTTTCAACAGAAGGATCCTAGACTATGTTGTGTAGATTTACTGCATAGATGAGAGCTTCTCTGTCTCCTTGATGATTTTTATTGGTCTTCTCTAAATCTTCTGTAACCTCATTACAAAACTGAAACTCTCACCTATGTGCTACAACAAGTATGTCAAGGATGAGAAGGCTCCTGAACAACCTCAGTAGTAAAGGTGGAAACAAATAGTTCACCAAGAGTCTGCAGTGACATTATCCTTTTAATGCCTTTGTCATTAACTGGTCCCACTAATCTCAAGATAGCTTCCTGCTTTTGATGTGCTCAAAGAATGTTTTACTATCGGTTTGAGCATCCTTTGCAACTCACTCTTCAAATTCTTTTTCTAGCCCACCTTATTTCCTGTTTACATTTGAGCTGCTTTATTTTATGGGATTTTTCTGTCCTCACTTCAGAAAGCTTTCTGGTGGTTTTGTTGGTTTAATGCTGGTTTTCTGCCTTGGAAAGATTCCTTTGCTTTCCTATTGAGCATTCCATGCAGAGAGGGTTTGGACTGCTTTGTTTTCATCTTGGTCTGTCACACACATTACCTAAACTTCTAGTATAGTGTAGTTCATTCTACAGGCTTTACATAGACCTCTTAGCTTTTGAACTGACCCCTTCAGAGTTTTTTGGAGAGAAGGGGGGTATTGGGTTTTACTTTTTTATAATTGCCAATTTCCAACAGACTTTTTTTTTTCTTGAAATTGAATGGTGACAAACTAGATGTATTTAGCCTTCTCCCTTTCTAGTTTTAAGCTGCAGTGTATGATGATCACTGATTTAGAACACCTCTGCCATTAATAAGCTGTTGTCTTCTGCACCAGCTGAGACAAACTCAGGTATGTTTTTAAGTAGTAAGTGTTCATGTGTCAAAACAATTAAATTTCTGTGCCTTAATGCAGCTTTAGCTCAGTCAGATGAGATTAGTTGTAGTCTCTGAATTTATACCTAAATTTTCAGTTCCGTTATTTCATGAAGTTTTTCCTGAGTCAGTGATTCTGGCATTGCCCTATTCAGAGGTTGGTGGCACAGCTATGATACTATTATTATTAATGTCCATGCTTTTCATTCACAAGGATTGTGCTTCTTTTTGCCCCAAAATATTTTTATGCTGTGCCACTGTATATCCTTCACATACAGTGCCTGTCCCTGACGTGTGTCCTGTTCTATTATTGCTATGAAGTACATCTTGTTATCCTCCTCACACACCAAAAAAGCTGTTATGTTAGGGTTGTCCATTTGATGCCAAGCATTTTAGCTCCATCTTTAACTTTTTAGACCTCTAGTATTAGTGTCAAAGAAATACCAGATATTGGTCTTACACCATTGCTTATTATTTCATCTTCAATTCAGCTGGCCTGGTAGATAGCCTAATTTATCCTTCCTTACTCACTGATGTTATGCTGCTTACTTTCCTCCTGACTGTTTCAAAAATGTGTTACAGTTGAGTTATGACCACCTCGTAAGTTGCCTCAGTCTTAATTGAGTGTTTCTGGCCATATTGGTTTGTTCTCTCTTTCTAGGTTTGATGTTTTTCAATTGCTGTTTTATTTTTTCAGAGTGATGTGCTGGGGTTTATGATGAACAACCAGCCCATTCATCCTATGCAAGTTTCTCCTGTTTTGAACAACTCCCTGGCTCCCAGTGTGGCTAACTTCCTGTTGTCTACACTGTCATCTCTTTCATGCCCTGCCACTCTGGATTTCTTGTCTTTTGGACCTTGTGCATGGCTTTTTAGAGGATGCTACTACAGAAGTCCTGCCCAGCTGCTTTTCAGCAGTTTGATTTTTAACCTTCACAACCCTTTTCAATTGTGGTACCAAAGTTGATAGTGACTATATGCTTTTCCCCTGCAACCTGGATATTTGGTGAAAATTCCTGTCTTTTTACCTGACAGACTTTAGCACGAGGTCTTGGGCATCAGAAACAAATGTCTGTGCATGAAAACATAATCATCTGTTTCTAGCTAATTCTTCCTATCTTTGACAATTCTCTTCTGGTGCAGAAGTATCCTGAGAGGACACGGTGACAATGACTTACACTCTGGATTAAGATGACAACACGGAATGCTTGAATCCATTTCATTACTAAAGTGAAGGTTAATTTTGCACTCATTAATTCCATTAGCTTCTCAGTTCAGCTAGTACTGTGACCTCACTGGGTAGTCATAGTAGTTTCTTTGCCCACACAGGAGACTCATGCCCAGATTGCCCGGCATTAGCCTGGAGCAATGCCTTCCAAATAACCCAGACTCCAGGCTGACAGTGTTGCAATGTTGGGGACATTAAGTTATCTGCCAGCCTGTCTTGGCTGGTGCAAGCAATAGCAGGCTTAAAGGAATGACACATTCCAGGAATCTGCAGAAAATTGGAGATTCACCACTGTCAAAGGATACTGAGGAGGAAAGTGTCCTTTTTTAAAAAATAGGTTTCAAAGAATAAGAAAAAAGGGGAATTGTCTTGGTTACCAAAAATGCTCCTTTTCATATTGAAAAACTTCTGGAAAGCTTTTTCAAGGCATATGAAGAAAACAAATCAAGGGATAAAGTTGGGCCTTGTTTGAGAGGAAAAAATACAATGTTACATGGAATGAAAATGTATTTTCTTTGGTAACAGGAAATTTTTTTAATTTACTTTGAAAACTTATGTCATTATCCATACTGGAAGCATAAAACACAGACCAAAGACATTTAAAAACAATGCAAATATTTTCAGATTTTCATTAGAGGAGAGTCTCTGCTGACAAAAGGGCTTTCAAAACATAAAAAACTTCAATAAAACAAACTGAGTTTTGCTTGAGAGATGAAAGATATTTCCTATGGGTCATTTATGCTCCTGTCTGTAGAGCTGATTTACAAGGAACATTCTTATACCCTGTGTTTGGCATTTGCTGGTTGATATTTTTAACTTAAGTCAGATACAGTTCGATAATGTAGCTTGCACAGCTTGGCAGTATTCATCAAATACGGAAATGACTTTGATAAATACACCTTGCTGCATCTTCAGTTTTTAGCAGCAGTCATGTTGCATTTTAAGTTGGAAGAATTTCAGTGTGCACTTCTTGGAAGATGTTAAATCGGCACTGGGGCCTGGGTAGGCAGTCAGTTCCTGAGAGAGCTAAAACACTTTAACCAGAAATTCTGTCTGAGAAGTCTGAAGACTCCTTAAGTAAGGTGGCAGGAGATTAAAATTCAGAAGCTTTTCTGCTTTGAAAGGCTGAAAAAGCTTTTCCCTAAGCAGATGTAGTTTCCATGGGTACTAGATCTATGACAAGCCATGTGAGGGATTTTCCTGACTCTGGACACCAGGCTGGTGGACAGCTGGGTGGGTGGCAGGGACAGAGAAGGGGTCTCCAAGTTCTAGGCACACATCAAATAGGACCTTTAGTTTCTACCTGCTAGAGACTGATTGTGTTTTGAGTGGAGTCATGGAGACCTCCTTTTGTGATAGGGAAATCTAAGTTATCTCCTGCTTTCTGTAACCAAGTGAAACTTAGGGCAGACATTTGTATCCTTGTTCAAACACTGAAGGCCACTTTCAAGGCGACACATCTCATTTTAGCCCCAGCTATTATTAGCTCGTACATTAGTAATGTTATTAGATCCATGAATGTACTGATTACATTTTTTTAAGATGTAAATATCAGAGTTGCCAATAATGTGTGCATGTTTTTTTAATAATAACATTCACAAAGCTGGAGTTGTATTTGCCACAGGGATGTTTTGTGATCATGTTTGGGTGAAAAAGTAGATGATGATGCCAGAAACTGAAGGGAAAATGTTGTCATATCTCAAGCTGTAAAGAATTTAGGATTTGAACAGCTCTGTAGTAATGCATTACACATTTCCTGTGTGGGTTGATGTTCGTGCTAAAACCTTTCACTTTTTGTGAATATTTTCATGCATTTACAGCAATTACTCAACTACTTACAAGGGACAATATGTGACCCCCATTAATCATAACTAATCAAATTCAGTATGTTCAGTCATAAAGTTTTCAGTCACTGTTTTCACTACTTTCATCTTTATTCATATTTGCCAAGCTAGTCATGATTCATAAATTAATATTTACGACTACTGTGTGCTGGTATCTGCGAGGGGTTTTTTAATAGATATTTAGTTTAACTAGTATGTAGCCTGGAGAAATGAGCCACTCTAAGATAGAATTGCTATCTTTCCATGAAATTAATGTTTGCACAAATTGCAGGACTGACAGCTTCTGGAGGTTATAGTCTGTAGGAGAGGGAAGAAAAGTAGAGCAGAGGGAGCTTGCACTGTCTTGTCAGTGTCTGTCAGCTCTGCTTTGTAGAGTTGAGGGAAATGCATAGATTTCAGATTACTCCCAGTCACCTCAAACTGCTTCCAGGTAGAAGGTAGTGTGGTGCAGTTTTTAATTTTTTTGAAGTCATTTGATAAAGAACAAGTGGGTACTTGCTTCTGATGCTTTTCTTTGTAGCAGCTGTTAAGATCCAGTAGGAACTTGGATTGCCACTGGTGAATTTGTCACTGCAAGTTGATGGCTGGCTCCACTGGTGGTTTGAGGTCTGCATGGCACTAAACAAGAGACATGCTGTGCTCTGGTGTGTACTTGAAGAAAGACCATTAAGAGTTGGAATGTCAACAGTGACCCCATGCAACTGTAATAAATGTAAGCTTTGTAATTAGTAGCAAGCTGTCTCAGAGGGCTACAGATAGTTACTAAGATTAATTTTCACTATGGTGTGCCCAAAGTTCTTGTGTGACATAAGGCAACCAGTTGACATTGTCAGGAGAGACTATCAAGTTGCAGCATGTGTGGCTTGATGATAGAGCTAGGCTCAGATTCTTGGGCAGCAGCTGTCTTTCCATACGTTTTTCTGGAGCTTACCACACCCTTCAAGAGCAAACAGAATACCTGAGGAGTCACACCTTCATTGTATGTCTCTGTGTTCTTCTGCTTCAAGTTATGCATCAAACTTATGTAGTAAACAATACTTACAGGGTAAAATAATACCAAATTGTGTGTGTGTATATATATTACTTATAAGTGCTGGAGATGTAGAAAGGAAGTCAGTGAACACCAACCTGCAAAAATATCGTGCATTGAGGAACTCTTCTGCCAATCTGATTCAGGCTTTCCTATTGCCTGTGAAAGGCAAGTGGTTCTGGGTTCATGTAAAGAAGCCTCAGATGACGGTGACTGACAATGGAGCACACTTTAAGCAGAAAGACATTTCAAAAGGCATCCTAAAGCATGTCTAGACTGGAATTTGTAGTTGAAAGGAAAAACTATTATCCTTTGGGTTGAAAAGTGACCCATGGCTTTAGGCATTAGTGATTTTTGATAAATGACCTGGTCGGCCCTCTCCCCAGAGTGGGAAGCAATTGGTTTCCACTGTAAACCTGGAGTGTAGACAATTTCCTTTATTGTATTTGTAGCAAAGGTAGCATAGCCTAATACAACAGAAAAGAGGGAGCTTTTGAAGATTTATTCCTTGTGTCTATTTGTAGAAATAATCTGAAATAACAATATAGCCCTTCAAACTTAAATTTTGAATACTTTTACCAACATGGGGGATTGTTTCTCCTATGTTTTCATGAAATACATATTAGCATGATTTTTGGCATGTTATAAATGTGACATTGCTATCGCATATGAACTGTTTTGTTCAAGAGCTGTGTTAACTGCCCCATCAATTACACTTCTAAGTGCCTGTCACATAAAAAAATGTGGCTCTGGGCCCCATAGGGTTTTTCCTTCTTTTAGGCAAAGAGTTTTTTGTTTTCACTCACTACTTTTGATCTTATCATTCTGGAAATTCTCTTGCTTGCATTTCATTTTTTGGAGGGGTTGAGTTTGGGGTTTTTTAGTGAGAGAAATATCTTTGTGTGGGAAGCAAAAGGAGCAGTGTAAGATTAAAAATTCCTTGTGATACTGAAAGAGTATTTAGAATTTTATATGGAAATGGATTACTATTGTGAAGGCAGCATTTAATGTGTTAGGCAGAGTTGCAAAATTGCAAAGGCAATTGCTATTATATCTTATTCTGTATGTTTAAAAATGCTTACCATACTGTGCAGTGTATCTGTTAGCAAATATTGCCGTTTCAGCTGTGGCCAGATATATATTTGCATATAATTCCCCCTTAGTACATTTTTGTGCAGAACAACTTCTGAGAGCCTAAGACAAAATATCTATGCCACTTCAGAACACACAGGTACTTAATTCTGTATGTTCAGTAGACCAAACATTATTGAAATGAATGTGGTGGAACACAGCTGGAGTTAAATGAACTTTTGTTCTCACAGGGTAGGCTAGATTAAAAACCATGAAAAAGAAAAAGTTAAAAATCCTGTGTTTTTAATAGCTCCAACTACAAGCCTATATCAAGACAAGCAGCTGGCAAACATATGACATTTTCCCCCCCTACAGATCTTATAAAAAGAATTTCGTGTTCATCTGGCCATGTCTTTCTAAGGGTGCCTGCTGGCACATCATTCCTGAGGGGAGCAGTTCATCCAGGAAGGTTGTTGGGGGCTGACAAGGCACCAGTCCTAGTGCATAGACAGTGCCCAACGCGTGGGAGCAAAACACACCCCTAGGGAAAGCTCAAAGCTTGCACCCAGCCTGTGCATGGGTAGGTGCTGAACAGGAACCTGAAGAGGGTTCTCTACAGCCTTGCTAAATGTTCTTTCCCTCCCAGATAAGCTACCAGTGGATGGGAAGAGCTCAGTGCTTCCTTTTCTACTTGTACTGTGGAACCCTAACTCTGATACTGCAGGACTGTACAGCTGTATGAGAACCTCATGTAGTCCTGAGAGCCTCTGTGTAACATTATTTGACTTTTACATCTTTTATGTTTGGCTGTTGGTAAGAGTCAGACGAAAATTATTTCCAGATTACAATAAAGCAACTTCAAACATAATAAGTGTTGTTAGATCATTGACCGTATTAAAATAAAATTTTAAAAGGCTATACATAAAGTTTCAGAGAACTGTTTAAGGAAGAAAAAATGTGTAGCATTATTGCTCTAAACATACTGCTGATCCTTGGGAAAAGATTTGTGCCATGTTTCTTATGACAGTAACATCACAAAGGATATAAACCAGTCATTGGCACTCTCACAAGAAACACATCACTGTAATTCATTATAACAATACCACTGTGATACTTGTTCCTAATATTTTTGAAAGCTAGGCTATGAAAACAGTATGCACTGACTGTCAGTGGTGATGTATCATTCTGTAAAACAGAACATACATGACAAAATGTTTTAAATGAACTCTAAAAATATACTGGTGAGTTAAAACAATTTGGTTGGTCTTGCACTTCATGCCAAGAGGGGCTTCCCAGGATATGCTTCTGGATGACCTTTTTGAGGGCATATATCAAATAGTCATGTATTTATTATGGTCCCAGTCAGTCTTCAATAGCAGTGATGAATGTTGTACAGTGTACACAGTCATTACAGCTCTGTGTAATTCTCTGCTCAGTTTCCAGTTGCTGTCTTTTCTATAGAAGAAAACAGAGTGGCCTGTGTCATGTCAACCCAATAAACCCAACTTTTACCCACAAAGTGTTCTCAGTGGCATAAAGCTTTATCTGACTTGAGAGTGGATACAGATGTCAGGAGCCCTGCTAGGAGGCTTCTGTTCTGCTTCCCTGGTTGTGTCTGGGCCCAGTGCAGTCTAGGGGAGCAGTCTGGCTCTTGTGAGCTGAGAGGCTTTCTAAGCCCTCACAGCTTCCAGTAGCCTGCTGGGATTCATTGCAGTTCTGACGTCAGTGAAAATCTGGATTTCTGGGCACTGAATAAAGAAGCACACTTATTCTATGGCTGAATGGTCCTGGTGATGTGCCATTTCTCCATTTTCCCCATCAGCGTTGTGGGGAACATAAGCAGCGTTTTGACATTCATTCTGACATTTGTTGCAACCAGGCATGGGCACGGTCCAGATCCTAGTGAGAGGAAGTCAACAGTCCTGAATAATCTCAAGAACAAGAGTAGGCTCCTTAGTACTGAGATTGGGCTGAGACTGGTACCAGTGGCAGGCAGAGCATGCGTAAGTTTCCCACTTCATAACCAGGTGAGATTTCACAGTGGATTTGGAATATAATTTCCTAGGTTGAGAAGGAGAAACCACAACCTCTGTCTTCTGTCTCTTCAGGAAATCCTCCTCCTCCTCTGTCCACTCTAGTTTATTGCTCCCCAGGCACTTGATGGCTTGTTGTGCTGTAGTGAGGAGGGAGAGGTGAAAAGCAAAAAGGAAGGCAATTGCACCTTCTCACCGTGCACAAAGCTTCCAAACAGAATTCAAATTTGTCTGGCAGAAAAGTGGACAAATCTAAAATGACTTTAAGCTCAGTTTCCTGGTTTCACTACCCATTCCATGAATGCTTAGATTTGAAAACAATAAATACCATCACAGCAGGAAACCCCAGATTTGAATTGTGTGCATGCAAAACTATTTATGAATCATCCATTTCTACTTAGCCACTTCCATCTAAGGTAGTTGGCTCTGTTTAATAATGAAACAGAAGGACTTCTCCAGAAGTCCTCTGCCAGATCAGCTTATTGTTCTGAAAAAGGAAGGGAATCTCAATTCTACTTTTTTAGAAAGACTTGTTCAAACAAAAAGATAAGATAGATGCCACACTAGACTTAACTGTGCTGTAGTCAAGGACTAAAGGTTAGAAGTGTAAGAAAGCAAAGAGGAGGGGAAAATGGCAAACTGAGATAGAATAAAAAAAGATAGGAAAAATTACTAAGTGGATAACAGGAAGGGAAAGATGAAAACTGAAACAGAGATGTTGATATAGTACCTCAGGCAAAAGATTATATTGTACCTTTAGCTTCTTTATCTCTCTCTCTCTGTTTATTTATACCTATAATTGACTATTACTTATATATTATTCCTTTCATTTCATGGGCTTTGAGGCTCTGAAAGTATAATAATATTTTGCCACTTTTTTCCCCAGTTTGATTAAATCTCGTGTCTATGCATTTCCTTAAATTGATATACCTCATTGGCGTGAAAATTTCCTGTTCTCTTTCCTTACTGAGTACATTGTTTATTTGGAAATATTACTAGGTATAAGAGTTGATGTTCAGGTACATGCATTTTAATCATATTGAAGATGACTGATTCATGTAGGGATTGCACCTACGCCAAAGGTTACATCAGTGGTTCTACCAGATAATTTAGACATGTAACTTCAAGCACAAATAACTGTCCAGGTATATAATGAAGTTTCACCTGCAACACTTAGAATCAAGGCCAAGATGAAGCTGGTCAAAAGCCAAGGTTTTACTCTTCATTTTTATAGGTCTGGAGGGAAATGCAGGGTATTTCTCCAGATCAGGGAAGTAAGAAACTCAAGACTCCTATTAGTACTAACAAATTGTTAGCAAATCTTTCTGGTTGAAATTGACAGTGTCCTTGAAAGAAAAATTTAACATTGAAAACAGTATGCATTTGGTAGCAATTGATTCCCATTTGAACTTTAATCAAGAAGATTTAGTAATCAGTTTATCAACGTTAGTGGTGACTTCAGTTGAAATAATTAATAGAAAATATTGTTTAGATGTTTAGATTGAAGTGTAAAAAGTCAAAGATGGATTTAAGAGTAGGACGTAGATTAAAAAGAAAAGACTGAATATCTTCATCTGGCCTAAATAATGGTTGCTTAATATTTGCATACAAGTCAGATACAGATTCACGTATTGGATGGTTTGTAGAGAGAGAATATATAAAGTAACAATTAAGATGTAACGAACTCTGAGTATATTTGTCAGGCACACTATAAACACCCTCTGGATGATCTTATGGGATCATCTGTACTCTTGAACAAAAATTCAAAAAAAAACAGGCAACAAGATTTCAGTATCATCCAATCTGAATTGTAATTCTGGTTTCAGTTTTTAATCTATTTCTGGGCATTATTTTCTCAGTCTGTTTCTGATATTGATCTTGGTGATATAAGCATTTTATTTTTGGCAAAGCAGAGGGGCAAGGATTTTTTAATATAATATTGTGTAAATAGCTGAGGCTGTGAAAATTGTCTGTGTCAGTGGAGAAAAACTATGGATTTTGGTGTTTAGTCTGAGTATCAATAAACATTTGGAAACAAATACTTAAAAGAAAAAGGGAGGAGGGCTTATGCAGGATTTTACTGTCAAACAGCATACCTAGTTCTGATCCACTAGAACATCTAGACATGAAGAAATGACTTGTGCGAACTGATGACTTCATTTTCCATTTCCAACTCAGAGGGAATTTGTTTTGTCATTGGGACACCCAAGCCATGTTACTTCTGAGCTTCGTGTTTTCAAAATAATTTCTCTTCCAATGTCTTTGACCAGTCAAAAACACTATGTAGATGACCAGAAAGCAAGTTGTTTGTGGTTCTCCACCTCCATCCGTGCTCTTTGTGAAGGTTCTTCTCTTTCTTTTCTTTCTTTTCTAATCTCTACAGTAATTCATAATATTTCTTCCTTAAACATTCTACTTTCTTAAATGGCAAATTGTATTTCATTGGCCTCTTCTGTATTAAGTGCAAAGGACAGAAAGAAAAGTTTTTGAGCCAAATGAGTGTTCTATCTCAAGCTGAATTCCAATAAATACGTACGGTTTATAATTGATACTTCCAAGATAGTCTCAAGGAATTTAAAGCAATCCAGAATTTAAAGCAGTCAACAGAATGAAGACAAAATGAAACTATTATGCTGAACTTATCGAAAAGCAGGGTTTAAATTGATGCTGCGTATTATTCATTTTGACAGTTGCAAATTCACATTAAAGATAGCAGAGACCAAAAGACAGCAACTTAGAAGAGGAAATGCTAATTTATTATTTGCAGAGAAACAACTCTGAAGCTAAGCTCCTCAGTTAAAATTATGAAATACTTTCAATTTCCAATGCACCTTTGATCCACAGAAGCCCCAAAGCACTTTGCGCATTATAAATACACTTTTAATTTCCTATCGTAGTAGGTGATAGGCAAGTGTCTCGGGACTGGAAATGTAGTAGAGACGTCATTCAATAGTGACCCTATGCAAAGACAAAATGAACAATTATTTTTAAGTAAAATGGCATGGAAAGGTTACATCACTAAAGCATGTGTACTTATCATATTATGCCACTTGTGTTATAAGAACAGGAAATGAAGATTTCCAAAATCAGTTCCTGGGTGTACATATCCTGCTTGGTGTATGACTTAATTTTTCATGCTTTACTATAGAAAGGAAATAATGTTGTCTAAATTCAGTGGCGGAAGGCTGATAGCAAAAGAATGATGTAATGTATTCCTTCTTAAAGGAATTGTAACACAGCATTTGGGAAGGCTGAAGTAATACAGCTCTAAGGATGCTCTGTAGTATTATTTTAAGTCATTCAGGTGGAAAAAAACATGTAAACTGTGTAAATACAAATTACTTCATAATTTAGAAATTTATAAGCAGAGGAATGTAAGGCTGATGTTTTGCTGTCCAATAACTTCATTTTCCTATATAAAAATAACATTACTTCCAGCAATTGACACTTTAGGAAGGTTTGTACACATGGGAATGCAGAACTAGGGTGTTATACTTGTTAATTGATCAAAGTAACCAGTATATTTAAACCATTAAATCTCTAGTGCTATCACTCTAATGAAAAACTATTTGATGCAAACACAGTGCCTTGTAATGATTGAAGAGAGGGTTATCAACTTTCTAAAACCCTTGAACACATTATAACTCTAAGTCTTGATGAGGCAGGGGGAACCATTCTAATGATATCATGCTTCTAATGTTTTGTTTCATGAGTATGTCATTTGATTTCTCAGGTAGTGGAGATGAAAAGTCCTAAAACTCCATTTTCTATCAGTAGTGTATTGAACAATCTCTTAACTGACATCTGAATTGATTAACATTCTTGCTCCAACTTCAATCTGGTACCTGTTCCACTTAGTGGGTGTCAAAAAGTTACCTGGAGACCAGTAAAGAGCAGGGTGAGTCCCTCAAAAACATATGGGGTGCGTCCTTTCCCTTAAGAATATTTTATCTATAAATATTCTCAATGCTAAAGACCCCATGCTAAAGACTGGGGATTTTGAGCTGGTAACTTTGGTTAATAACAGAAGTTACAGAAATTGTGAATACAAATATTACAGTACCACAAGGTCAGACCATCAGGGCAGTTTACAGGGATGGTCTTGCATAGCTATAAAGCTGAGACTAAATTCCTCAGACTACCACCTTCTCATGGAATCCGGAGATACAATTCCCAGGGTTGGCTCAAGTACATAGCTAAAAGCAGGCCAAACCACTGGAAAAATTAATAAGCTGTATGAGTTTAGGACTAGTAAGATTTATATGCTAATGGATAACCATCAGAAGGAAAAAATACGGTATGAAAACAAACACTGAGTGAATTTAGAGCCCTTACGTCTTTCCTGGCTTACACTGATGTAAATCAGGATTAGTTGTGCTGAAGTCACTTGACTTACAATAATAAAAGTAGGAAGAGATTGGAAAGTTTATACTCACTTTGCAGTACTATACAGATAGAATTCAGTCATCTTTTTGGAGATGAGAAATGGGTCGTTTCTGAATCATTTTGCAGGAAATTAAGAATGGCAACCAGATGCTTCATTCAATGCAGGTTTTAGTTGGGGAAAAAAAAAGACTTGGGAGACTTTTACAGTATTTCTCAAGAGCATGGACTATGCATTTGCCGGCTTTAAGTTTGTGAAATTTATATACACTGGGACTGTATTAATTTCCAAATAAATGCAAATTATACATAAAAAGAAATTCTGATAGTTTCCTATAAGCTCTTTAAAGTAGGCTGTTTTCTACAGTCAGCCAAAAATGCAATAAATCTACAGCACAAGAACTTTGCTGCTTATCCCAGGCCATTCACTGTTTTTCTGTTTGAAACTACTGCTGTGTGAATCTCAAAAGAAGACCAACTACTCACACTGGATGAAGCAATTAAGACTAAAGTCTTATTCTGTGAATTGACCCCTCTAGTCAAGGCAAGAAAGAGGTGCCCAGTCTCATGTTTTTCCTCTCCACACTAATTTAAAAACACCCCAAAAACCCACCAGACCACCAAAACCACTTCAATAAAGGGTAATGAACTAGCTGAAATTGTACCTAGTGCAGTTGGAGAAAGGGATGCATTAATGCAGAGAGAGACTTTTTATTTAGAAGTATTTTGCTGAATTGTTTTTGTATACATCAAAACCTGGATTTTGCTTTTCTCTCCCTTTGATGGACAGTAAGTAAGATGGACTGTAAGTAAGTGCAGGGGTTTGAGGGAGGCTGCTCTCACAAATACAATTCTACAAATCTGTCTACTGGCTGATGGATTATGCAAGACACAGTTAACAAGACACTGGACCAGCCTAAATTCATATTTAATTTAGACACAACAAACCATGGTTTTGGTTTTTTCATCTGCTTCCTAGACTGTGAAACCAAAAATGCTCTGTCTCTTGGAATGCAGGAGCAAAAGTGAATTCATGGTAGATCCCAATATGCATGTGAAATTAGGAAGTTTGTTTAGGAAGAAGTATTATCCTACAACTTGAAAAAGTGTGTCCTGTTGTGTGATTAATGTCTTCAGGTAACTGCTACTCTCTAATGCTGAGCATGCTTTATTTTTCTTCCTTAATACAGCAGGGTGTTTTGGAAACCCACCATCCTTTTGAGTTCAGGAACATACTGAAAGTGATTGTCAGGATCTCTCTGTTCACACCTCTCAGCACAGAATTATGACTCAAGTGCATGATGAACTTCAGCTTTTACTGACAGATAAATGCCTTGGGCACCTGTTGTGCTTTTGCTGCCCTGAGTTGTGCATTATTTTCTCTAGCACAGCTCTTTTGAATAGCACTATCCCTGTAACTACTTGCACTTTCAGGTGAGAGCACCCGAGCATCACTCAGCATGGCTGGGTATTTTGTAATTGTTGCAGTTTATTTTGAAAAGTTCCTCATGATACAGTCTTATGGCCACCACCACAGAGTTTGAAACTATGCAAACACAGAGCTGGAAGGCAACTTGGAGTGCAGGGAGCTTACAGTGTATGTGTACAGAAAGAAAGGGAGAGAGCAAGGACCAGGCAAGGAAATCATGCAATGCCCACTTTGGATCAGGCCTTCCTGTATCTGTGTCCACTTAGTGAAAGCAGAGAAGTCAGGAAGAGATTTCATTATGCAAAGGTGTGGTTCTGCACTGGTACCTCTCGTCACCTTTTTAGCTGGGAACTAAACCTTTAGTTTTTCCTTTCATTTGAGAACCGTTCCTTTATCCTTGCCTCCCAGTCCTGGAAAGTCTGTTTCCACCACTATGGCTGCTGTGGTGAAAGACTTCTCTGAGCTTCTCTGCCATGGAGAAGTGAAAGGCAGAGGTGCATGCAAAGCATAGCATCAGCAGTCAGGTTTTTATGACTTCAAATCTCAGAGGTGAAGAGCGAGAGGACTTTCCTAGTTGGGGAGGTAGGAAATCACTTCTGATAGAGATGCTGGTAGAATGGAGGTGGTGAGGTGGTTTGCGGAGTTGCTCCATGTACCTGCTCATCCTAAGACTGCACATTGGCTGCTCTGGGTAGTTCCCACTGCCCCACACACAGACCTTTGTTGCTTCACCCCATGGTGGAGAGGCCAGGTGCCAGAAAAGGATAAATAGGAACAAGCTAATTAAATCCCTTTGTCTCTGCTTAGAACAAAGTGCTCTTTGGAGTAGAATGGTGGAGATCTAACCTGAAATTCAGCACTTCTCAAAAGGAATTCTGTATTGGTGTTCAAGTCTGTAGTTAAACTTCTCAGTGAAGTGTGAAAGTAAGCAATAAAGCATGGAATTTCTTTAAAACACTTCAGAAAATAAAGTACACTTTGAACAATGTTAAGAAGCTGATTTAGGAAATCTAAAGTACCGAGGTGAATTTCATTTGTGTTATTCTACTTTTATTGTGTTATTCTGCTTTTTATTTTGAGGAGGGGATTAGATTTGGGACCAAAAAGTAACCGTAATCCAGACTTTTGTTGTTAGTTGTTCTAACATGGCTTAAATATTGTTGGGGGGGGGGGAGAAGTAAGTTAATGTTAAGTATGTGATGAACTATTAATCCATTAGTGAAGGTATTGATATTTTCAAAGATGTTCCCTAATCTCCTTCAACTATTGATTTAATATTATTATAGCATAGCCAAATACTCTATTACTCCATCTAAATTAACATTTTTTCAAGATATATTTAGGAAGGAAATGTGTGTTTATTGATTGTATGAATAAAATTACTTTAATTAAGGAAACGGGCCTACTGCCAAAACTGGCATACATGGCTATTAGTGCAGGCTGTTTCCTACAACAGCCCAAAAAGCCATCATCAAAAGCAGATGCCTAAATAGTTAAAACATACATCCTGGCCAGACAGAGGCTTCAGACACTTGGCCACTTTTGGGATAGATTCTCCTTCCTTTTAAAGCAAGCCAGGGTGCAATACATTATAAGTTTTTCTACCGATCATCATTTAACACTTTTCAGCTCTCGATTAAATATTATTTCAGTGAAGCTTGATTCTCTTGCAAAGTGACATGGGAAACTCCTGACAACACTCTCATTTACATTAGTGCTTGGAGTAGAGGATAGGAAATTCTAAGGAAATATTAGAAACTTCATCTTTTTTTTTAAAAAAAAAAGGGATGCCAGAAATAATTATTGAAAATGAAACATCAGGCTGTTGTGCTTTGTTTTGTTTCATAGCAGCGTTCCAGTGTTATGACTTGCTTTCACAACATTTAGCCTGAGAATTAGTTGGAACTCCAGTGTGGATTTTCAGTGCCATTACTATCTCATAAAATGAAGAGGAAATCCTCAAAAAATGGTCAGGATTCTACAGTTTAGTAATTCCCCATAAGAATATGCTTTTGGGATGTTGTGTAACTAAGAAGTCCATGTATTTTCTGAGTCCCAGCTTGGTAGTTAATAGGGTACTATACTCATTGAATCTTCATCTGGTGCCTGACAATAAAAATACTTCAAACATAGGCATTGTGGAAGGTCTTTTCTCCATTCCAACTAGAAATGGTTAAAAAATACAGCCTCTGAACCCAACCCCCACAGCTGAGGGTCTTAAAAACCTGGAGGTGGGACTTAAAAATGGGAGTCCCACCACAGCAAGGGATGTTACAAAATGAGCCCTGGAAACAGTGATTATTGATCCAGGGATGTCCTGGCAGCAAGTGTTGCCTGAATTTGTCTACCTTTGCTCCCAGAAAGCCTTGTGGTCTGTTTGGGCTGTGACATGGGCTGTAATCAGTATAAAGACAGCATTTCACTGCTTAGCAAGAACCAGGCTTAGCTGTGATGCTGGTGATTTGGGTGGGCATGCTCATCCCTGCTACACTTACTTTTTACTTCTTTGCCATATTGGGAACCAGTTGTCTTGGGAAGATGCTGGCAGTGGACTTCTGCTTGCACCGAGGCATGTACCTGCATGTGAACTGTGCAGAGCAGATAGTAAAGGGCTGTGTTCTGGGATTTTTTTGATGTTTGGGTTTTTTGAGGGGTTTTTTTGCAGTTCAGCAATCATTCAGGAAACCGTGTGTCAAGATAAGCTGTTTGTACCCCAGCAACAAGGGAGCACTTGGTGGGAAAGAAGCCTTCTCACCAAGCCAACTTTGTGACAGCCCATGGAAGTACATCTGCCTGTGTAGCAGAGAATAAGGGTGAGGGCATATGCAAACAATATATGTGACAGGGAAGCATGTGGAGAGGCTGTAGCTCTGCCCTTCAGTGCTGGTGGGCACTGAGCATATTTCACTTAAAGCTGCAGCACAGCCCACCAGCACTGTCAGAGCTGAGCCTAACCCTGTGATGGTAGAACTACCCAGCTGAGGAGCCTGGGCACTTGAGATGTTTTCTAAGCCCCCGACCTGACTGCAGCAGCCGTATTTGTTCAGCCTTCCAGATTGAGACTACTAATTTGCCTTCAGTGTGAAGAGGGGCATCTATAGACCTTCTCACCTTGTGTTCTCTGTGTATTATAGATGTGCCATACCAGCAGAAAAAAATTCAGTGTAAAGTTACATGCCATAGGAAATGCAAGATTTCTTCTAATGTTCCAAGTGGAAAGCAGAAAAGTGTTTCTTTTGGCCTTTTTTAAAAAACAGAAATAGGATATTCCTTATTCTGGCAAGGTAGACTGGGACTAGCCATGCAAAATACTGAGCTGTCAGGACATAAAAACTCATTCCACTCATTTTTGTTAGATCTGTTTTAAGCAATGGATACACTCCTGAAGGATTAGCTGTACAGCTCCATTTCCCAAGCTCTGCCCTGTGGAGTTGTTTGTGTGACAGTGTGAAAATGCATTGCTGAAGTTGATGTTCTCTGCTCCAGCACACACCCTCTCTCTGAAACCATGAGGTTTCCATATCCTCTGTGCTATACTGTCAGGGAATAATGGATTCAGCAGCACTTATGGGATGACTTACATAATTGTCACTCAGTCATTTTTGTAGCCACTCTATGTTAACACCAATAAAATCTTTCAAACACCCTATATAACTATTATGTGTACATATTATGGCTTTAAATATTGTGATTGGTATATTAGCACATAATGTTTGCTGACACACACACACAAATATGTCACTCTTATTGGAAGGTACCAAATACCATAAAGACACTTGCTAATCCAGCAACTAGTAGCCAGTATTTATTGATGATATTGATGATTGCTAAACATATACATAAGCCTTGAACAAAGACTGTGTGAGGTGTCCCCAGATAAAGACACAACACGCGGCTGCTTTGAGTTAAATGATTTTGGTGGTTTAAAACCATAAAGGGGATCTGAATGCTGTAGTACACTAAAACACCAGTAAGGGGAACCCTTCTTGCAGTAAACCTTCAAGCTTTTACTGCTTTGATGGAGAGCATGGTCATAAAGATAATGTGACATTTTGGTTCAAAAAAAATTATGTTTAATCAGAAGGCGAACAGAGATAAGCAGTTTAAAATGAAATCTGAATTACAATTTCAAATCTGTTTAGGTTTTTTTTTCCAATTCTCAATTAAATTGAACAGGAATGTGAATGAACCTGCATAAGGCAGGCATTAAGCCTCACAGTGATGCTAAAGAAAAGGAGGAGAATTGATTTTGATGACCAGCTTTAAAACAATATGAACCAAATCACTCCAGAATAGTGGCTGTCATCAGGCATTGTTTTAACAAGAAAAACAAATGGTTGATTTATTGCTTGAAATTATGTCACTATAAGTAAAATTTCATCTGTGGACAAGTCTTTTTACTCCAAAAATGTAATTTTGAAAGTTAGGCATATTCTCAGAAGTTATAGCTTTCAATAAGCACACAATATTGAATCTTAATACTATAGATGTTGTAGAAAAACTCCTGAAACTATAGTAATTAATCTATGTTGCTGTACAATAAATATTATGTCAGGAGAAAATAAGTATGCATGTGGATCTGTTTACATAATATCCAAAATTACTATAGTCTTTAACTATCATAGTGAGTGTATTTTTATATTGGCCAGACAGTGAAATATGTTTTAGAGGGATGAATGCAAATTCAGTATTTAATTGGCTAAACAACTTAACTATAGTTTTTCTTACATCAAATGAGCAATTCTGGAACTGGTGTGATGGATAGGTCTGAAGGAACCCTTCTTCCTGTCCAGTGCATGAATTTCCATTGCAGTTAACCTGGAAAAACATGTTATGTTTGGTCAGTTTTACTTTTTCTCTATGAAGTAGCTAGTAACTAACTTTATGAAACCACTGGATGTGCAGATTCAATGCACTCAAAATCTCTAAATAAATACCACTGTGAATCTGAGCCAAAGTCTCTGCCATGTTTTCTCAAATGGCCTTCCCGCTAGACTGCTAATTAGCTTCTCTCTAACTTTGAATACTCCATAAATGCACTATACTGATTGATAGTGCATCAATATTAATTAATAATTTACCACACTGTTGGAATTTACCTCTACCTGTAATCACAGCTGCAGCTCCTTCTAAACCTTTCTTTAGCAAAAAAGAAAGAAAATAATTTTACTACTTTCACCATATGTTACTTAGTCTCCTCTTTGCTTTATCTGCAAATATTTGGAAAAGTCTCTCTTGGGTACTTCTGAAAATTCACATGGTTCATATGGTAATGTAATTCCATTTCACAGAAGTGTGCCACTGCTCCTAATTGGAGCTAGTGTAGCATGCTTCATATTTTATTTATACACACAGTACGTATGTGAAGTGCTCCAAAGTGTCTGTACTCTGTTAGGAACTGGAAGTCTGGCTTTCGGATAGAGCCCCCGTGGGCTATCCCACTCTAACCCACGGATCAGCTGGATGTGCAGCAGGAGACTAGCTTTGCCCATGTGGCCAGGAGCTCGTCAAAGTCATGGTTCTGCCAAAGGGCAAATTGGTCAGAGTGTAGTTAGTGCCAACATTCACATAGACATTTTTTTGAAGCAGGTTATCACATTTGAAAATAATGCGGTTCACAACAGCAATAGCAACTTCTTTTATGTGTACTCCATTCTAATAAAGCAACAGGTGTTCCCTAAGGGGATAGACTAGCCAAATGTATTAACTGCATTTTCACACTGATCATTAATAACTTCCTAAAAACATTTTTGTTTCATGGGAGTCTCTTTCTAACACCATATAAACACATTTGTATAAAAATTATTCCATAAAAATTTACATTTGGGCCAATATTTGCTTTGTAATTATTAATTCTCAACACAAGTGAAAAGCCAGACCTGAGAGAGGAGGAATTAAAAAGCAAAAAAGTACATTCCAGCTGCATTTGGATGTAGTGGACCCTGTCTGTCATTCAACTAATGTTATCTCTATGGTCCTGCTTTTGTGAGGAAGACCTGATGATTTGCAATTCATTCCTGTTGCAATTCATACCACTCAAAACTTATACAATAATTCTCTTTTCCAGGTGGCTGTCAGCACCTGCAGTGTTGCTGAAATGTCCCCCAAAGAAACTGCCTTTGCCCAAGACAGTATAAGTCTGCAGGTTTTTGGTCGAATTGATTTGGTTTGTTTGTACCATATAGCACCAGGTAGACCAAATCTTCCTTAGTGTATGTCTCCCAGTTCTTAATTATTTAAATATGATAAAGTGTACACTCTTAAGCATTGTTCAAAATACATAAATATATATTTAATTTATGTTAGTATTTTGTCTTAAAGGACAGCCTCTTCAAAGCACAAGAACAGCCGTTCTGATTTGCAGGAAGTCTGACTGACCTGGCAGGATGACTGGCTAAGTGAACGTGGGAAGAGTGGATATGGTCTACTCTGACTTTGGCCAGTGTCCAAATCTCCTGTGTAGTATCCTTGTAGCTGAAGTGGTAGATTTGTCCTGAACAAATAGATATTAAGCAAAAGGAAGGTTGGCTGGCCTACCAGGCTCAAAGGGTTGTGTTCAGAGGTGCAAAATCCAGCTAGCAAGTGTTGACACTGGGGCCAGAACATTCGTTTTTAGTTAACAGCCCAGACAATGGGAAGGAGGGCATGATCTGCAAGTTTGTGCATGACACAAAGTTGGGTGGAGCAGACAATAGGCTGGAGGGCAGGGATGCTCTTCTGAGGGACCTTGACAGGATAATGTAATGGGCTGACAGGGACCTCAGGGTTATAATGAAAGCAAGTGCAATGTAACTAGGACAAAACGCAACCATCCTATGCAACCATACAGACTTGACAGTGAAAGCAATGTTTGAAAAATAAAAAGACCTGAAGATCCCAGTTGAAAAGAAACTGAAAACCAGACAGCAGTGTGATTTTGTGGTAAATAAGGCCAACAACATACTGTACCTTCATAGCAAGATTGTAGCCATGTGCACAAAAGCAGCAATTATTCCCACCGCACCAGTGTGAGTGTCTCCTATTTTGGGCTTTCTGGCACAAAACCAATATTGGCACGCTGAACCAATATATTGGCATGCAGAGCCTACCAAGATGGCCTCTTGAGCACCTGACACAAGTAGAGGCTGAAGGAAGTGGACTTATTCAGCCTTAAGAAAAGAACAGAGAGAGGGAATCTTGCTGTCTACAATTATCAGAGGCTGTAGAGAAGACAGCCTTCTCAGAGGCACACAGTGATATGACCAAAAGGCAACAAATGCAAGTTGTGACACGGGAGAATTTTATTAGATGTAAAGAAAAGAAGGAATTCACTGCAACAGTGGTAAAACACTGGAGTAGGGACCCAGAGAGGTAAAGTCTCCATCCTTGGAGGCAGTCAAAACTTGACAAGGCCCTAAGCAGCCCCATTTTGTTGGACTTGTTTTGAGTATGAAGCTGGATCACATGACGTCCCAGAGGTCCCCTCTAACCTAAACTGTTCTATAATTCTGTGATATTGCAACAAATT
Organism: Calyptomena viridis; assembly: GCA_013390005.1. Taxonomy (NCBI): domain Eukaryota; kingdom Metazoa; phylum Chordata; class Aves; order Passeriformes; family Eurylaimidae; genus Calyptomena; species Calyptomena viridis. Next base: position 24,657 of record WEIV01029003.1, read on the forward strand.
CCTTACTAAGTATTGACAGAATGAGCCAATATTACTCTGTTAGAGCCATTTACAAGGCATTTTGTCAAAGATCTATCTGTCTCCATACTATAGATTAATGATGTTTTCATTATCAGACTATGTCTTATGGAGGAAGCAGCTCTCTAAAATGCACTCTATTTTTCAAAACAAAGATGGAAAAAAATAGGCCAAGAACGGGCTCTAGCTACTATGTTAATTTTGCTAGAGATTGTGAGGATGAATTTGGCCTAAAATGTCTTTCCAGTCAGAAAAACAGGATTGCACAGTGAAAGCAATCTCACTGACATTGCAAACATAATCAGAATTCCAGACTTCATCTTAAAATATCTATTTGATAAGGTGTGGGTATTGTAGGCTGACATGATATTTTGAATGAGCTTTAAATGGTGTCAGAGATCTCTTCCTTTGTGCATTCGTACCATATCCCTGTAGAGGCATCGCAGTGTTGATACAACACTTGCACATTGGCTGCTTACTAGTGACTGGGTATTTCCAATTAGCGCAGTGCTGTATTTTTGTATTTCTGCAGAAGGTGATTTAGGTTGCTGTAGGTTTCAAGCAAGACAGAGAAAGAAATGTAGTATGAATGTTAGTGGCTAGGTCTCTGCATCTTGAGGTAACAACACACTGCTTTTGGGACAAAGCAGGAGTACAATCACTACAATGATAATGATACTCTGTTGTCTCATGCACTGGACTGAAGACAGATGACCATATGTATCGGGCTGCTGAGTACAAAATTCTTCCTAGTATTTATGATGTCGTAATAGTTGGACATAATAGGATCTGATAAAGGAAAAAACCTGTAACAGAAAACACGTGGACAGTTCCAGACCCCTCTGTTTGCTCAAAGAAATTTGGAGGATTTTCTTCCTAATATTAATGTAAACTTTGTAATCTGCATGGGCAAAAAAAATCAAAAGATCACTTCGGTGGAAAAAAAAAAAATGCAGCATTTTTGTAATATGGCTGTACCAAGATAACTGTCCTTAAATGTTATTGGGTTTTATACTAAATAGTCTATTGAATTTTTACAAAGGGAAAGTTTAAACCCTGTCGTGTCATCTAGACTTTTGTACTGTGTTAGAAGCAGCCATTCAGAGCATAATATTTCTGCAATATTTCCCATATTATCATACCAATATTATCATAATTATCATATCATGAAATTGAGGGTTTTTTTTCATCCAAACATAGGAAGGTCATGTAAAAGACCTGAGCTAGGCAAAAAACCTTGCTGATACTGACAGTACCTAGAATGGTGAGAATGCAAGACCTTGGTCAAGTTCCCCTGGTTCTCACAGACTTTACAGGTAGGAGGGTTTCCTCTTCAGAAATGCATGGAATTATTTAAAAGGATCGGTTGTTTTTCCTGTTTGTACTGGTCAAGAAACACCAAAAAGGTTGCCTTGCTCATTTCAGGGTTCAGTTCTGAAGGATTACTCATACAAGACGGGACTGATCTTGGCCATAATGGTTGTGTGCTGGTCTCCAGAAAGTCTGGCCAAACAACATTGAAGTTCAAAACTACTTTAAGAGGACTTAAGGTTGTTTGCTGGGATTAGCCTATATGAAGTATCGATTCTGAGGTTTTTCTGGTTGGATTCCCCACAGACTACATGAGAACAGAGAATTCCACAGAAAATAATAAGTAAAATTAATATAGATCATAACTCATTGAATGCTAATTTCCAAGCACCCCCTATTCAGGATTATCATTGAATATCCTGTGTGACTTCTGTGAGATCAAAAGCTACAGATTAATTTGGTATTGTCCAGAAGGCATTTCTCTTGAATTTCTCTTCATTAAGGCTGCTGTGTTTCAGTTTTGTGTGCATCTAGTGGAAAAAAGATATAAATGTAAGTATTCAGTTACTTTCTCTGACTCACTTTCCTCTTTCCATATCTTTTTCCTGATGTCTTTGGTGTAGTGTATCAGTAAGCAGGTTACTTGATTGGAGTGATGGGAAGACTGTGTGTGATTGGGAATGACAGCTCAGGTCATACTGAATGGGCTTGAAGCAACACAGAGATTGGTGTAGATGAGTCAGTATACAAAATGACAGCAGACTGTGGGATGTATGGGGTGTATGGCCTTTGATATGGTAAGCTACACTATAGGGTTTTCATGCCAGTGAAATATCCAATCAGTATTCCTCAAAGTGGGATACAAGATATTCCTTCTTAGTAATGTGTATTTTTGCTGCCACATACCAAGGCTGTTGAGCATGATGTGATCTCTTTACAAAAAGAAAGGGGAAGTTTCAGAAATGCACCTGTGGCAGAGATCCCCAGGGCCAGAGTGAAATTACTCTACTAGAAGAGTCCCAGAACACAGGAGTGTAAACTGCGAGCTCCCGTGTCACAGCTCATGGGAAGTTAAAAGCACTTCTTTTTTGGTTTTCTTTGAATTATTGGGTTGGTAATATTCAAAGGTTATGTTGAGCTTTTAGTAAGCCCTCAGGAAAGCTGTGACTTCTTTAATGGTTTTTCTGGTGCCAAATGCTAATGACAAGACTGTAGATAAAATGTACATTATTCCTTTAATCTTCTGGATATCCCAATATTGGTAAAGTAGCGAGTTAGCTACTGTGTTCATGGATGAAGGAACTGGTCATTGTGCACTGCCCAGACCTGGGAGCAGTTTGCATTTTGTGGAACTGGAATGTTGAACACCCTTTGTGTCACAGCTGCGTTCCCGCTCGCTCTGCAGCCTCGCTCTGCTGGCCTCCTTGCTGTGCCCTTTGTGCTGCCTCCAGGCTCCCTCCCCTTTGGCAGCTGTGTCCCACCTCTGCCCTGCCTCTGCTATCAGCACCACAAAATTGATCTGGCTCCAGAGCTCTGAAATACCATCAAGGGATGGGGATGTTAGTCACTTTGATTTCTGCTGCTGGAGTGACAGGGAAACAAAATGGAAGGGTGTTACGGGAGAGGGAGAACACAGAAGGTGTGGGAGGAGGGTTAACATTGAGAGTGAGGAGATGGGGAAAAATCAGACAGCAGAAGAAAGGGAAGGAGCTGTGAGAGATGGGGAGAGAGCAGAACAGCAGTAGTGGGAAGAAATCAGAGCATGAATAAAAACCCCTTTGCTAATTGCACAGGGAGGTGGAGGGTGAAATCCAACAGGAAATGGTGTAAGTGGCTTTGTGGCAAGAGTAAGGGGGATAATTAATGGGGATTTCTTGTGAAATAGGAAGAGGAAAACTGATCTGCTCCAAACAAAGCAGGGAAAATTGGGAGGTACAGCAATTTCAGAGAGTTCAAGTTTCTTTATAGGTCTATCAGTAAGGGCTATTTCATACTTGGCAACATCAGCAGTATCAGACCTGAGAGTTCAAAAATCACAAATCTAGCCCTCCCCAGACAATGACATTTTCTTTAAAGTAATGTATTTTTGGTTCTCTTTATATGTTTTCAATGCCTTATAAACGTGAATCCTGTTTTCATGGGGTTAAAAAAAATGTAAAAAATTGACTGTGTTCTTCAAGAAATCCTCAAAGTTTGAGAACTGAAGGTTTATAAATGCATCAAAACTGGTAACAAAAACATATGAGCTGGTATATCACTGGACTGTGACTCACACTGACCATATTAGATTAGATGAGAACTCCTGTGGTCCAGGAGCATTTTGTCATCTGCATATTCGATGGCATACTGAAGTGGGTCTGTTTCCTGTTTAAATCTGATGCTGTATCTTAGCACAAGGGTAACAGAGTGCCAGAGGACTTGGCAGCTCCTCTCCCTGAGGAGGAGTGACAGTGAGCCAATACTGGGGAGGAGTGTCACAGATGTAAGATGGTGAGTAAAGTAAGGGGATACAATCGCAGGATAATCAGGTAATGAATGGATAGTAATACAGCTTTCCTGATCTGTCTTCTACGTGTGGTGAGTGGTTAACGTGGTTACACTTCCAAGACATTTATCTGCAATTATATTTTGTTTTCATGGCATCTCAATACAGAGTGCTGTTGAGCTCTCCAAGGTTAAGTACCCTCCTGCTGGACTACTCCATTATCATCAGTATTATCATCCCCTTAGTTTGAAGATGTTCCTAGAATATCAAGCTGAATGAGTAAAACCACAAGTAAGCCATAAAGTTAAGGATGGTCTCTAACAGCAATCACTCACCTTTACTCACTGGTGAAACTTCAACTGAATGTATTTTTACTGGTTGCTATGTATGTAAGAAGTGATGGTTCTGCTACAAGTGTTAGGAATACTAGGGAGACAATACAGAAAAAAAATCTTAAATCTGGAAAACACTTTCTACTGTAGAAGCAAAAGACTTCACAGTAGAAAATGCTTCAATAAAGAGGCCCTTTTTTAATACTTGAACTAGTCCATTTGTCATGATAAATTTCATTTCTGGACAAGATAGAGACTGACTGGAGACATGGATGTAAATAATGTCAGGAGTGAAAGACCTTTAGACACTTCTTTGTGGCCTCTGCTGTATGTGAGGGGAGAATTTTTCTGAGACACATACCTAACATCAGGGACACTTGAAAATGAAACACTGTGCAAACCCCACCCAAACCATACACTCCCCTACATACACACTTCTTCAAGAGAGGAGAGCGAGGCAGAGATGATGGATGTTAGTCTTGTCAGTTAATGTGCAACTCAATGGAGTTAGGTGCTATGGGGATGAAGACAGCTTAAGAGTTTCTATAGAGTATGAAAGAATAATTCTATCACTACTAAAGCATGTAACACCTGCTCACACAGGGGTTCTGACATCAGAAAGAAATTTTCAGCAAGGTCATAAAAAAGGTTCACATTAAGGGAGCTTAGATATGATGATTAAAAATCATGGTAAAAGCAGATTAAATAGGAAATCACAATAAAAATTTACTATCATGATGAAAGCTATGTAGAAAATGAGCCAAATTACTCTTCCTCAAATGAGGAAAGAAACAACCTAGCTGACATCAAACACTTTATTAGAATAAGCCATCTTTAATTAGTTAATGGAAGACAACTTACAATGTGTTTGTTAGCCCATCCCTTATTTACTAATTTTTATGTACTTCAGCCTGCAAGCTGATTTTTTTTGTGAGATAATGATGCCTGGCACCAGTACATGCAGTGGGGAAAATTAGACACTAGCCACTTCCATTTGCTGTAGTAGCCAGTGAGGATACCACAGTGTTGTTCAGATAGAATCCTTCTCTCATGCTTCTTGGAGAGACTCTGTTGGAAATGGAGCAGAGAGATTTTGAATCAGTCAGATGAGGAAGAGGTAGAGGGAACTGAATCTAAACTTTGTGCATGCCAGAAAAATCTTCTGACTCTTGAACTGTGATGTATATGGGGAATGTAAAAACAGAAGGACACTCAAAATGAAAACACCCATGTTTTGGGGATATTTTTAAAAGACCACATAAGCCTGCTTTCCTCAGTGTTTTCAAATTATTGGTTGATGTTGGGATTCCCTTCAAGATGTGACTGATTCTTTCATCCTCTTTCAGACATTAAAGTCCTGTATATATGTTTGAGCTACTAGGTCAGAGCCCACTAAAGCCTCGTGCTCCTCAGTGTCATAAGCTCTTTTGGTTGTAGCCCTAATCCTGTGGGAGTTTAAACATCCTTGTCAGTGCAAAACTCTTACATCTGTTTCAAATTACACAGGAAGATGATAATTTCATTAAATGCTTCAGTTAGATTTATAGAGAGTCCTAAATGCACTTTGTGACTGATACTGAACACTAATACCTCTAGGTTTTGTTTGCAGAAAACCTCACACTGTTATTATTTCTCTGGTCAGAGGTTACACTTCCTGCTCTCTATCAATGCAACCAGCATGTAAGTGTCTTCAGATATTAGTCAGGTCACCTTTTCACAAGAACTACACTAGTGAGGATCTGCCTCTAAGAATTAGCAAAGTTGCAACTTCATCAAGAATATGTGATCCAGTCTTCTTAGTAGTTGGGACTAACTACATACTTTCCTAATTTAAGAAATTGTGGGAGTCTTTTTAATGTACTTCTGTCTACTCATATAATCATTATCATCAACCATCATACAGGTAGCCCATATCAAAAATTTTAGAAACTGAATGCCTTCTGGTAAGGCAGTAAGACCATAAGTCTGCAGGAGCAAGTGATCTCTAGCCATGACAGTTAATACTCCATGTTAAGGCCATAAGAATTGTTTTTAAAGTAGCCACGCGATCATTTGTCTTTTTTACTTGATCTAGTTCTTTTCTTATTGTTCAGCTGTAAGAGTTCGTTGTGACAGAAACCCAGTACATTTGAAGTACCAGAGAGAAGATGCTCTGGAGCTGAGCTACATTTCTTAGACGTCCACATCATCTCAGTTCATGTTTGAAATAATGTCCACTCTAAAGACAAATTGTGTCAGCTGGAAAATGCTCTCACTCTACCTTAACTTGGACCATCTTGAAAAAATCCGCATCATTCTGTACTGCCTTCTCTTTTGGTTCATTGTCTGTCCTAGTGCAGCATTCCTTGTAATGGGTGAAGAATATTTCCTACTTTTATCTACACACATTCTTACTGAGGCTAATAACTCCCTTTGAATAAACAATCAGTCATGAAAAAATGTAGCTTTATGCAGAACTGGTTGTAGTTCCTTCCCCCTTTCAATGAATTTTTTTAAAGTAACTAAACAAACCTTTCTGGACCCATCTGCTCCAGTAGCCACCTCACATTCTTCATCCTCATTTTCATCTTGGTTTCTTCAGATAAACCCTTCAATCTTATATGATTCCCCTGGGGCAAACTTTGAAGGTCAACTAATTTAGCAAAGTGAAGTTTAATTTGCTGAAGGAAGGCATTATTAATTTGTTTTGGTTCCTTTTGTTGATTTTTCAAGTGTCTTATATACAAGTCACAGGTGCATATGCAAAGGATCAGGGAATATTAGTTTCAAATATCTGAAATGTAAATGTTGAAATGTAACACTCACTTGGTGGTTTTTTTGCTTTTTTCAAGTTTTGCATGTTTTTGTGAGACTTTTACTGATCCCAGATGTCTTTGCTGGCATGACCAGATCACAGACATCAGCTCTGACATTCGTTCCTGATAAATCAATCACCAGCTTAAAAAAGGAGAGGACTTTATTGAAAATTAACTTCAAAAATCATTATATTTTATGAAAAATATTTTTGGAGATCTAATGTTGTGAACTGAAGTCCTGGTAAGACTTCAACTGGCAAGCATCCAGTAAAGTCTTCCAGTACTTTATGAGGTTGTATCTGATATAATAATTGTACTTCCAAATGTGTGATTACTATCAAAGTTATAGACAAGAGATTATCCAAAGAGTTACCTTAGCTTTATCTCATATATGCCTATAGGCTTGTTGTGGCAGAGCTCACTGATTGAGCAAGGCCTTTGGTGGGTGACAATGAATTTGGGTTAGAAGGAAAGTTGACATGCGGAGATAGAGAACACACTAAGCTGTGATGTAAGTTTTGTATTTCGCTTGATCTCTGTGACCACGAGACTGTTTTTTTCCAGACAGTTACCTCTTCAAAGCAGAGACACAGTCTTTGCAGGTACTCATTTGGGGCTTCATATAGCATGGCCCCCATGCTACTAATCTTTATTTAAGAACAGTATATGAGGCATTAGCTGGTTGATTATCCTTTGCTGTGTCCCCAAAGGGAGCAGTGTGGATCTCTGTGCAAAACACAAGGAGGAGTGGTGAGCAGGGTGGCCACACTGGCTGTGACCATGAGCTCTGTGTGCTTTTACAAGTAGCAGTACGTCACTGTTTGGTGTGTGGCTGCTGTGAAGGAAATCAGGTCTGTTTTTAAGTTGTCCTAGTAATGATGCTGCCAGATTAATGTGCTTATTGATGCCTACCCAGTAGCATATACCTAGGATCCTAGGGTATAAACCATAAGAGAGCTGGAGGTGCAGTACCACTGATGCTGTCTTTGTCATGACTATAGAATTTGGTCAATACCTAGGAAGAATATGTGATGTTGCTGATGTCAACTTCTAAAAGCATAGTGTTCCTATTAAAGATTCAGTGTCAATGATTTATAAGATTTATATGATTTACAGACAAATAAAATTATTTTTAAAATCTCATTACAATTTTTTTGTGACTAAATTAATGAAGATACTGTATTGGCTGAAGGGAAGACATGAAAACATTCTTTTGTTTCATCTATGTGAGCATGGATGAGAAACCTGCAAATAGTAACAGCTGAAAGAAAAGTCAAAGTCTGTTTTGGATGAGAGGCAGAACTTCAAACGCTCAAGTTTCTTGTGTGCATTTGATACTGGAGAATTCAAAAAAGAAAAGCTTGTTTAGGGGAAAAAATAGAATATGATATAGCTGGACCTGATTCTTGCTCAGAAATTCCATAGGAAGAAGGCAACAAATGTCCTGCTGCAGGAGGAATATTTGGGGCTTACCACAAATACTAAATGACATCAGTGCTGTTGGTGCTGACAGAAGTGCCAGTTGCTCGGGGTTGTATTTGCATGCCTCATGCTCATCGTGGTATATCACTACACAGATGTTTTGCACAAAAAAAAAAAAGTATTTCTTTAAAGTCATATTTTTGACTATGTTTTCAGAATCACGAACTTGCCATAAAACAGAAATGGCTTTGAAGTAAAAAGTGAATATGGCTAAGAATTTTTGGCCTCAATACTCTGCCTGACTACTTGAGTCATATTTAATTCTGGCTTAATTTCAGACAGCAAAAGAGGTCAAGAAATTTTCGGGGCTGAGTCTAACAGTTTGCAAAGTTAGAAGTAGCACTAAGGCACAGCTAACTAGCAATTCCCTGTTCATCGTTTTAAGACTCTTTTCTGCCAATCATTTTTCCTGTGAAATAGTTTGACATTACCGTATTTTATGACAATTTAAGTGATTTTTATGTCTGATGGTTTCATAAAGTTGCCCACATGAGCTTATAAGCAGACATTAAGATGAAGTTCTTTGTTTGTTGGTGTTTTTTTCCTTGATTTCTTCCTTAGTCCATATAGGGTCTTGCACTGTCCTTGTCACACCATCTGACAACCACCCAAAAGTGCGTCAAACATGACTAACATTTCATGTGTGGTTTGTCCTTTCTTCAGTCCTTTCCTTGGAGAGAAAATTGCATGCATTATGGAATATTTTGCTTTGGCAGAGTTTTATAGTTTAATTGTAGTTTTAACATTGTCCACTTAAATAGCTGGCCTAGTGTCTGAAACTTCACTAGCTATCTTCTAGGAGTCAGGGTAGGAGACAGAGGATTGGGCTTGATATGCTTATAATAGCAGAACCTTGGGTTATTACAAATCTCTCCGTGCCATCCTTTCTGATAAACACAAAAGTATTGTGGGATTTTCCCTTGGTTCTTAATATTGTGTACACTTGGTTTGTCAGGCTTCTGTTCCATATTCTGCAGCCGCCTTGTAAGCTTCTTTTGAAGAAATGTATTGATTTTAAAATTGCTCTCTTGACTTCTTTATCATTGTCCATTTTTATTTAATTGATTTTCTTTCTACATAAGCTTCTGGAGGCTCTGTGAAGTAAAAGGGGGGAAAAAAAGCCAAACAACAACCAACAGCTGATTTTTTACTTCTGGTCAAAGATCCCATGACACTTTTCAAGGATTAGCTGATAGTGTTAATTTTCCAATCAAATTGTGTTTGCTTAATAATGTTTTTATCCCCTGTTGCTAAATTATGACTGGAGCTATGGCATCAGTATTCTCTTGTGTTGTGTCCATATGGCATATTGTATGCCACTCCTAGGTGTTGTTAAAACATCATATCACTGTCCTCTTAGGGAGATTTTGAACCAGGCAGAGGCTCTAATATGCACATATTTGAGTATATAACACCCACAGATATTGTCACTCATAGTAAGCAGTTAGTAATAAAAGCACTTTGCTGCTAAATAAATTGAAAATAGTATTAATACAATAAATGTCCAAACAGGATTGATTCTGTGTATTTTATAGCATCTGCTATTGCTCTCTGTTTACAAGCTGCTAATGTGTTCAAGTCTGCATAATATTGTTATTTACAAATACTATACTGGAGTTTGTCTGAGAGTGCCAATATTGGCTTGTTTTGTTTAGTATTAAGTTTTGTCAGAGAATAACCGTATGTGAACAGTATCTTGTAATCTACATTTCTAATGTATATGGTTATTTTCAGTCCCGTGTCCATTTTCTATCAGCTGCAAAAAGGTCTATCTTCTTTTCCTTGAATTTAGTAAAAACTGCTGAAGCTCAACTTCAAAGGTCAGACTTAGGTGTTACGAGGACAGTGGTGACTTTAAAATTATGAAAACTACTAAACTAACTCTGTAGTAAGATAAATGCCTCCTGTTACATTAGAGGAGTATAACATGCCATCATTCTGTATTTACTCTTTCTATCTAGTTCATTTACAAACATCAGGCACAAAAAAATCAGTGATTAGTGTATATAGGTATGGAAAGACATGTTACCTGTTAATGTAATGAAGCAGCATAATTCATTCTTTGCTGTCTACATTATGTAGAGGGAAGCAAATGTACATTAATCATGCAGAAAGCAGGAAATTGAGATGTATGGAAGGGAAGAGTGATATGATACATGAACCCATCCCCCAGCGCCACAGAGCTGGCAACAGGTCCATTTTTGAATAATGTATATTTTGACAGACATGTCATTTGATAGGCAGGGCTGACCAGGAGGGATGTAAAGAAGCAGCCAGTTATTAGCAAGAAAAAGCGGGGAACAAAGTGTTATTAGATTTAATGCAAAATAATACTGACCCAGGTAGCATCTGCTAACATGGAGGTGCTGGCTGACAGGTTTCAGAGAGCAGCCATCCATGGGGAGTTGTCACTGACCACTGATGTTTCTGGTGAGTGGTATGTCCTGCACAGGTTGCTACCAAGGCTAACTCTGCTCAGCATAGCTCAGTCCCAGAATCCTGGCAGCCCTGCTCTGCACAATTCCTGCACAGAAAGACACAGAGAAAGGTGGAGAGCATCACCTTGAGAGAAGTACAGGTCCCAGGCTTGTAGCCTGCTTGCTGTCTCTGGTGAAGCTATCAGCAGTTTGTCCTACGGCACAAGCACAGCTCAGCCTGCAAGACACTACCTGTGCAAAGAGCAAGGGTGCAGGCTGGCCAGCCTGCTGGGGCAAGGGCAGCCAGGGGGTAAAACTCATCCTGAGAGTAGAGAAGTGCAGAGAGCTCTCCGCTCCTCCACTCGTTGTGTGTGATGTGTACCATGCTTCACATGTCCACGTGGCTCACAGAGGGAGACAAACTCATTCAAAATCTGCTGTGCCAAGCAGAGCAGCACTTGTGCATTTCCCACTAAAACTCTGTCTCCTGGGGTAGGACCAGCTTGGCACTAGCTGTGCCAAGGCAAGCAAGACAAAACCCCTGGGTCTGCTCAGCTGGCCCCTGTCAGAGCTGTATCTTGGCATCCTTCTTCTGTCACCCTTTCCCCAGCATCAAGGGAAGAGAGGCAGTATCTGGGCACCACTTGCCTGCTGCACTTCAGGCTCCTTCATGAAGGTGTGCCAAATCCCTTCACTGAGATCATTACTACTGCTTTGACAGCAGCACTGTCAAAGGCTGAATTCTGAATTCCTGAAGTCTTTTTGCAGGGCTGCAGTCCCTTCACCACACATTGCTTTGCAAAGGAAAAACAGGAGCTGAGTGGAAGCTGGTCCACATCCTAGTAAAGCTTCATTTTAACCCCTCTTCTGTTCTTAGTGGTATAGGTTGGTGGAGATGGGACATGAGAGTGAAAATCATGACTTTTGCAATCACAATACTGATTTGTGGGCTCTGTTATTTTGCACTGGCCAAGGTAGAAGTTGCCGAAGGGGCCCACCACATGCTTCTGCTTGATTAAATGCTGCATGTGACATTCATATATAATTTTATATAAATATATATGTTTATAGATACTTTTAATTGAATAAGGTCATAAAAATTATGAATATTAGACACAAAAGGAAAATCACAGAAAAGACAACTCCAACCGATGTTTACCAGCCTAGCATGCTCAGTGTTACTTTTTTAGCTGCTATCTATTTTTACTAGTTGTCACTTAAAAAAAGTTAAAATAATTTTTCTTTATTATGAATCTTGTAAAAAATGATCACTGTTTATTTCATTGCTGGTTTATTTCCTTTTCTTCCCTCAACTCTGTGTTTTTTTCATACCTGTCTTGATTTTAGATCTAGTTTATGGGAATTTATTTTGCCTTTCTATTTCCCCAAATTCCAAAGTACTTTATACTTAAATCAAATAGATCTTTCCAAGGTGAAAGATATTTATCTTGCCTAGGTAGTCTCATACTCAGGCAAATAACATATAATCAAAATAAATCCATATGGAGAAAAGTGGTGCTTATGAAATCATAGGCATAAGCATTGGATAACTCTAAGCCCTTGTGCTGGCTATAGGTAACAGATTTTTACATTTAGTTTGTTATTTTGGGGCTGTTAGCTGAGAACTATGGTTCAGTTAATGGCACACAGGACTAAGCTATGTCACTTTTCCTCGATTTTGATCTTTCTGCTCTTCCTCTCATTTCCCATTTTCCCCATAGATTCCCTTGCGTCAGGACAAAATCTGCAGGTCTGTACTGTTTTGCTATAGACAAATTATTTTTCAAGGGCCCCTGGATGTTATTTCCAGTCACTTTTTTGCCACATCATTTTGTCTCCAGCTGCCAGAAGAAATTTGAAATGCATCATAGTCACTACTCAAACTGATAACATGTGAGAAATCTAGAAGAAATTGTTTATACAATTTCTGACACAGTGTGTCTTGTAATGCTGCTCTGTGTCATGTTCCATAGTTTTATGTCCTAATCTGACATTATGAGATTACATAATACATTTAATCTTTAAACAAGTATTCCTTTGAAATGTTTGACAGAGTTATGGCACTTCAGATATTATTTCTTATTATGGACAGATAGGTCAAATCTGCAAACAATTTAATGGCCATACGTTGCTACCCTTGTCAAATCAATCCTCCTAGCAAGTGTGCTATCAGCAGTAGGAACATTTAGAAGCCTAATCTTTCAAGGTGCTAAACATACTGGTACTCTAAACTCCAAGTGGAGCTGAAGGCTCTCAGCACCTCACAGGAGAAGGGCTCCAATTAACCTACTTTTATAGTAATCCTGAATGCATGGACTTCCTGTGCATATGTTAGGATTCAAACTGCCCTTCAGATGTACTTCATTGAAACCTGAGAAGAAGCTATGCAACCATGGACTAAAATGGCTCCATATGCTTCTTGGCTCCAGTATGTGCTGAGAATTTCTTTTTTTCTTTCTCTCAGATGAGAATGCTGTTCTCAGTTCTGCTGAGCTTCAGAAAAATGTGGTATTCTCGTTAACACTTTAACCCTGATCCCAAATAAATTACGTCATGCCACCATTTAGCTTAGTAGCAGCAGGCAAATGGAAAGGATTTGACGTGTCAGAAGGATACCAAACTTGACCCCTGAATCCTTGGAAAGAAGTGTTTCCTTGTTTAAAGATTTGAAGAAGAGAACAGTGCCTGAAATGCACACAGCGGGTTGAAGAAACACTGATATGATTAATCCTTAAACAGGTTGTCCAAAGAAGGCTTGACAGATCTGATCGCTTCCTTTGTTGGAGCACTGGCCTTGTGCCTTGTGGCCTTGTGTATGTTAGCTAGCGTGCTATCTGTACTGGGAGATCATTGGTCTCTCATTTTATCTGGCTTGCTGTGTAACTCAGGAGAATTTCTCTCTGACTCATCCAAAAAAAAAGTCCTGATGTAGGAAAGAAAGATTACACTAAGAGCCAGATGCTGGACCTGAAAGATTTCAAGGACACTTCTATTTTTTTGAAGGTATCATGGAAAGACCAGCTTTCATTTCAGGAAACCATAATGCCTACCATATTCCTACTTCTCCCCAGAACTGCTAGTTTCATACTGTCTCCTTGAATATGTATCACAATTTCAATCTTCTGATGTGCTGTGAAAGTTGTGAGGTGCATGACTTGGCCAGGAAAGCACACCAAGGGGTCAGCCAACACAAACAGCAGCAGATGTCACCAGACCCAGCACACAAACCTCCTGCCCCATCTCCCCACTGCTTAACCAACACCCTTTGGACATGTTTCTCTGTGAAACATTTTAGATATGCAGTGCGGGGCTGAGGGAGAAGAATCAGGGTCATGACCAAGAAGTCTGAGAGGGAATGCGTGTGCCTAGGAGGCACTGGGAGGTGCAGCAAGTTCCCTCAAGCCTCACACAGGTGCACTGAATAAATCAGCCATAGATTGCTTTAAAGTATGCAGGAATTTTTCTGTAGCCAGAGGAGCAAGTAGTAAGGGTGTCTAGGAATGAAAAGAGGCTCAGCACCAGCTCTGTATTATTACAAAAATTAACAGTCTAAATCAGGGAATATACAGTGATTATAGGGATTCTCGGGTGGTCTTGGAGTACCAGCTGAAAGAGGAAGATGATCAAAAGGCAGCTCTGGAATCAGAGCCTGCTCTTAAGCCAGAGTTAATAGGGATAAGACCTCTGAATATGCTGACTGCAAATGATGATTTGTTTCTGACTCTGCAGAGCCCCACTGTGAAGAGCCCTGGAGCCATGACACATAAAAAAGGGGAAAAGACTTGAATTGGCACAGAGAAAATAAATTCCACGTCCTAATGCTGACAGTTTAGATATGTGGAGGGTTTTTTCACAGAAGCCAATAAAATAAATGCTGTAAATGAAGAGTTTCAAATATTTCTTCACTGTAACATGATGCCCCCACTTGCTAGGGAGGATTTGTGTTCATGGAAAAACCAAATCAATATGCACTTATTCCAATAGATTATTTGAATAGGCCAATAAAAAAGTTCATCTTATAATAACAGATCAGTGGTGAAGTAGCATTTAGCTGTAATACCACACTGGTGTTGGGTAGTAAGGTCAAAGTTAATTTTACCATTTAACGAGAATGAATCAGCACAGTGAGAAATACCTTTTGTAGTGCATTACATATTTGCAGTTCCTCCCAATATATTTACCTCTTTCTTCTGAAAAGATTTCATTGTGCTTTCTTCTTGCTCTTACAATTTATTACACCAGTATGAACTCCTCTGAGTCTGTGTACAAATATGCAGGTACACGCATACCACTTTTAAGCTGATTTGAATAAATTTGGCTCATGAATAAGTGCCTCAGGAGTACTTGGTATGTCCCAGTAAAGGCATGCCACAAAAACAGAGGAGGTTTCTTATTGTTTCCAAATTTGTTAAATAATTCTGGGTTCTTTTAGGAAGTTCATAAGCAGGGACGTTTCAGAAATGAAGGTACTGAAATGAAAGCATTTTGAAAGCATTACTGTTTCTAATATACAAAGATATATCGTTTTATTTCTGCTTTTCTTATATAAGTGTCAGAATGGTTAAAATCACTTCAGATTTGTAATGATGAGAGTGTGGTTTGAGCTGCTTATAGTTCTCTAAAATCTTAATCAGAACAGCTGAGATTTGCTGTGGCTGAAAATTCTTTTCTTAATCAAATAAAAATGTTTAAGCATTTCTGATAACAAGTTGAGAGAAAAATAGGTTGGTTTGTCCCTGTTAAAAAAAATGAAAGAGGTGTTGAAAAACTTTGCCATGCATTGTCACAGGGAAGTTGTGAGGATACTTGTTCTGCTTTTCTGCTATTCTGTCTGTTCCTATTCTTGTGAAAAATATCTATCACACTCAGCAAAGCATCCAACAAAAGCAGGTAAAAACAAACTACAAATAAACCAGTAAAAAACTTTTTTTTATCAGTAAAGTAAACCAGTTTATCTGATCTTAGACATTCAATACTGTGTAGTAATGCAGTCTCTGCAGATGCCCCTCCACTAGTCACTCACAGAGCCTGGCAAAAACATCATCTCCAGGACACAAGTGAGCATCTCCTACACAGTGTCCATGGAACCCAGACCCTGTGGTGCAGCTGAATTCCATACAAGCTATAAATTATTTAGAAAAGCATATGTTTTAATAAACAATTTTATTTGTTACAATAACTTGAGGATTTTTAATACTTTTTATTCTTATACCTGATGAACATGTTATCATATGATTTAGTCCTGTATAAATAGCACTAAAAATTGTGTATATGTATCACTTTCAACTAGCAGAGCACTGAAGTGTATGCCTAATTTTAAGTGTTTAAGTAACTTTCATGGAACTTAAGGGTAATTTTAAATACTGTATTTCTAACATTTTGCCAAATTTGAGTACATATCCAAGGAGTACCTCAGTTAAATTCACTTGTATTCCTGTAAATATAAACAAAACAATAATTACTTGAACATTATATATACATGTGCTATTTCTGCAATTACCCATTAGCAGCAAGATGTATCCCATAGGCTTGAGAAACTCTTTGGAAGTTGAGATTCTCTGCAAGTTTCACAGCTGAACAGATTATCTAGTGGTTTTGGCTATACAAATCACTGAGTACTAAGCCTGTGATGCCTAGGATGACTATCAGTGGGAAACAGTTTAGTAAGTAAATGCTTTTCCACTCACATATAACTAGAAATACCACTTCACTGATATATTTAGTAGAACTGAGCCATGTGATTAAACTTTATCTTTCCTTTTAATTTGTATGATCTACTGGTTTAAATATTTAAATGACTGCTAACCGTTTAATGTAGGTTATCTTGATCTCACAGAAATATAATATGATTTAGTTCCTCAGTGTACTTATCTGTATCAACTCTCATATCCACTTACAGAGGCTATTGTCTGAACTCCTAAAAACAAGATCTCAGTGAGGAGTTTCTTTTGTTGGCTAAGTAGCTGTGTTTCTTTGCGGGGAAACTTGGAAGTGCATGTATACTCTAGGGAGAATTTTTTAAGAGATGAATAATCAAGGAGTTTGCATTCTAAATTTCCAGACAACTGGAGCAAAAAAGGACCAATAGTCACAGCTTCAAAACTGCTGGCAGGAGGTGACCACTGGGGTCAGAAATGAGAAACCAAGACCAGGCTGGCTTGTAACGTTGCCTTGGTTTTGTCTTTTCTGAGACTTTTCTTCACTTACTAGTGGAGATCCCTCAAAAGCAGAAAAGTTTGCCACAAAAGTAAACCTAGAGAGAGATGATATGAGGCATGTAGAGCAGATTCCAGTCTGAAGTTAATTCCATTTAGCTAGAAGTCTGTCGTGATCCTGAAATGCTTAGAAATGTAAGCATTATGTTCAAATGAAATGTTGGAAGCAAGTTGTTGCTCGCAAGTTTGTTCCAGTCTCCAAGCCTGCTACAGCTTGTGGATTGAATTTGAGCTCTGGAACTTGCTCCAGTTCTGTAAGGTTACCTTAAAGAAGCCATATTTCTTACATGCACCAAGAATAGCATGACAGTGTTTTCTCTAGGATTAATACCCCTCCAAAATAGTGCCCCCTAACACCAAGGGCTTGAACCAGGTTTTCCCACCTGTCAAACACATACTGGACCACTGCTTTTTAATAGCAATTACTCCCCACCACTTTCCTCCCAGCAGCTACAAGGATTTAGTTAGTGAATTTTTCCCAGTCCCAGAAACCAGGAGACACAAAGAAGTCCAAGAGCCAAATCTGCTTGGTGCAGCAACTCATACTGTACCCTGCTTTGCTTTGTCTCTGCTGCCTGCATTGCAAAAAAAAAAAAATATTTTAAAAGTTAGAGCAGTGTTTGTTTGACTAACAGCCTGGTCATTGCAAGTATTTGTATTTGAACTTACTGAACATTCATTATGTATCAGATACTCAGCCTTGTAAAATTGATCCTGGAAAGGCTCACTGCATCAGCTGAGCTCCTGCCTTGCTGGTTTTATGTTGAGGAGTGCATTGCTTTTGCCTCCACACTCGAGCAGATAGCACAGCAAAAGCTCCCCGAAGCAGCCTACTGGCCATTAATCAGTCGTTGTGCAATTGGTTAAATGAATCTGTCCTCCTTTGCAGCTCTTGTGGAGATTGCTGTCCTCTCAGCTCCCTTGAAAGTGACCTCAACTCAGGAGCACGTGTCTTCCTTTACTTAGAGTAGGTGATAACCCCTGGACAGGCTTGTTTTGCCAACAGACGTATATCACAGAATGATTCGGGTTGGAAGGGATCAACTTAAGATCAACTGGTTCCAACCCCCTTGCCATGGGCAGGGACACCTTTCACTACACCCAGTTGCTCAGAGCCTCATGCAGTGCTCCCAGGGATGGGACATCACAGTTTCTATGGGCAATTTGTTCCAGTGCCTCACCACCCTCATGTCATATGGCCATCACTACCTGGCACCAACAGATTGCTGTCTATGAACAGAGAACCTTTGATATGGAGGCAGCAGGCATGGGAACACTCCATGAGTCCACAAACATAGCTCTTGTAGTCCTCCTCTCAGAGGCTGTCCCACACAGCCTGGCTGGTTTTTCATGTGATTTCCCAGCCTTAATTTTGATCACATGTCAGAGCTGAGAGCAGCACGTCAGCCTTGAAAGAGCCCTTTGAAAATACATGTGTAGGCAGTCTCGTCTCAGTGCCAAGCCTAACTGCTCCAGAGCAATGTGCATTTTAAGGAGAAACAGCTTTGGCAGTCCATCAACTTTTCTCTGTTTGTTACTACTGCATATTTTATGTCACCACTATATTGCAAAATGAATACTCTATATTACAAAATTAATATTGGAAATATCTCTTCTGCATTTTATGGACTTTATTTGTGTGTTGTTTTCCTACAATTGTCTTACTTTTGCCTCTGGAGAATTAATAGTATTACTATCAAGGGAAAACAAGCCTGGAATTAATCTGATTTAATCTTTAATTATTACTTATTATGGGTTTTAGATTACATACCAGCATTGCTAAATGTCCTGTTACAAGCTAGAATAGAGAGATGCACAGTAAGCCCGGACACTGGGATTAATCTGAGACCTCCTCAATGAGGCTTTTAAGCAGTAGCAACAGCCATGGTGTGATGTGAGGTTTAGTTTAAATTGCTGTTGCTCAAATCAAGGGAGCAGCCATAACACTTAGACAGGAAGCTGAAAAAATAATAAAAATTTTAAAGCTGAGCTGAGAGCACCCACCTGGATAATTCTGTGGTGAGCACAGCTCAGGCCTTCCAGCCTTCCTCTTTGGCAGCAGCTGTTGTCTGGAAGGTTACAAAGAGATACTGCTATAAAAAGGAATAAAAGAGGAGCTAAAAGAAGATTACTGCACATGTGTTTAATATCATCTATGTGAAGGTGATGGACTATTTCTGTGGCTTCTTTTGAAATCTGGTAGGGTTGGGTTTCCCCTTAAGTGTACCTGGCTGCCTCACTTGCAGAAATCCTGAACAATACAGATGAAGTTTTGGGCTCTCTGTGAAGTTCACAGACAAACTGCAGTTGGCAGCTGTGAGGGGGAGTGAGACTCAGGTTTTCTCCTACTCTGCTTTCTGCCTGCCTAGAAGCAAGGACATGGATATGTCTGTGCCTTGAAGGTCTGCTTGGAACTCTGGGGGTGACCTGAAGGAGTGCAGGCCTGTGAAGAATCTGTTCCTAAGAGGACAGTGATAACATACAAGTGAGATAGGGATGCCTTCATGTAGGGAAGTGGTCACAACTTTTGAGACCGTTTCCAGGCTTCCTGGTTTATGTATGCAGCACTATGTATGTTTAGCACAGTGTAGACTTCAAAATCAATGGCAGAGCAGCTCCATTCTGCTAAAGATGGGCTTGCAGGCCCCGGGATAGTGTTGTCCTCAGCTGGGTTAAGCTGCCTGCATTACTCCAGGTCAGAGAGGGTGCTGGAGCTGCTTCCTCAAGTCTAGCAGTGTTGAAAATACTCAATTTATATTCACTTTACTCAGAAGAAAAAAATACTTCTAAATTTCTCTTCTTATCTCTATTTTTTTTAATTAGAAAGTGATGGCTAAAGGGTGACTAAACATTAAATGTAAGTTGTTTAATTTAAAATAGGGCTTATAACTCCCTGCAAGTTCCAGACAAATTGTTCCTAAAAACTCCTTATTGCTTATTGTTGTTCACATTTGAAACTTAGTTTACATAAATATTTAGAGGTAGTCCTAAATAATTACAAGGTAGGATAATTTGTTCTTCTTATATAAGATTATAATAATTTAAAAATCTATCCATGGAGTAATTCAGGAAAAACTATTCTTCAGCAGCTATTTTGGGTCAACTCAATGCATAGTCTATTAGAGGTATTACTTCTACTGCACAGTAATGAATCATATTTGCAGTCAGGAAGTCACTTGTGTAATTGTCATTAAATATAACGAATACAGGGCTATTTAAAAATTTCAGCATTGTCTGATGTTCTGGAAGACACCGTTTCTCTGGAGACAAAGGGTAGAAGCACCTTATTTCAGCTGCTCTCAGTGGTTTAAGGTGGAAGAAAGGGTGCTATCAGGATTTGTGCATTGGGATATTGTCACACTTTTGTAATTCCTATACAAAATGAAAAAAGGGCTTCTTAATTTGGATATTGACTTCTAAGCAGGGTATAAAAGTATAGCAGAATTCCTCTGCATATTAAAGCCTAAATTATTGATTTTAAAACCATTCTCTTTGATTATTTGTTCTAAGTTAACACAGGACCAATACCCCATCCTGCAAATCAAAGCAGAGGCTCTGAAAATACTGATTGTTGCAGACAAATTCCCTGGTGCTTCATTTGACAAAAAGATGGATTAGAACAAACTCTAGAGTGTTATTATTGCCACCTACATGAAAGATTATTTCTTTTATTTGTATTAATTACTGATTAGTGCTTTCTGTATCTTCAGCTCTTTCAGATGTTTGGAATGAGATGTATTGCTTTCCATAGTTTCTTATCTAAAGGGAACCCTGGCAGAAAACTGGTATCTAGCCACGGTGCACAAGGAAGTCATTGTGCTCAAACACTGTTCTTCAGGGAAAACCCTGAGTGAGAGTCTTGGAGAGGCAAAAATAAGTTCACAGATAATACTGCGGACAGTATTGCATCTAACAATAACGTCATGAGTAAATACACTATTTTAAATTGAAGCACAGAATGAAAAAGTAGCTGAGTGTGTGGGGCTCCTTGGGTGTGCAGTGCTTGGGGAGAGGTCCCAGCTGTAGGAAGAGAATAGGCAGCTCCTTGCTGGATGGCTTTCCAACTACACAGGGCTACCAAAACCACTCCTTCAGAGAAGCTGGCATTGCTGGCACCGTCTGCCTGCAGTAATGCTTGGGGGCTTTTAGTTTCTTGGAAAGAAACACAGTGGAGTAGCTCCTAGCCCAGTGAATTTCCATGCTAGCTGGGACAAAGGGGTGTGGAAGATGTCCTAGCCAAAGGCTTCACAGACAGCGTGGCTTCTGACTGTCCAGTCAAACATTACAGGTCAGACAACAGCCCTTTAGCTTGCAGCTACTCGCAGTTGGTACAGTCTGGTGGTTTCAATGGTCTCAGCAAGGAGGGAGAGCCTTCTCATGCCAATCCCCTGGGTATCACTGCTCAGGATGAGCAAAAAGGCCTTTTTTCCTGCCTGGGAAAAGGCAGTAAAAGAAGTAGTAGTTACGTGGGTAGGTGGAGGAGGTTGTGCTTAAAAACCTTAAAATGTTACTGACCCCTTGTTTCCCCATGGATATCTCTAAACAAAGAAAGTCCAAGGCAGGTTGCCAAGAGCTGAGGCTGCAGGTTCAGCATCCTAGCTGAGAGTTTATAAATTAAAAAAAAAAAAATTTAAAAAAGGCTTCTTGAGGTTCAGGGGTCTGTTTTTCATACATTTTGTGCATAAATATGATCACACCATCTTGGATGCAAGGAAGTGAGTCAGTTATTTAAGATATCAATTAAGATGAGACCAATATTTTGTCAGACTGCATGAAATTCAGTGGTGAGCCTTTCATGGCCTGGGTTATTTAAAAAAGGATAGTTTTAAAATAGCTTGTTGTACGTCATCAGCTGATCTGTCATTTTCCATAATTCATGAGCACTAGGGCAAGATTAGACAATGGAGTCTTGAGTGAGAATTCATTAATTTCCTCCATGGTTTTAGAAATGTCAGAGGTGTAAAGCTGAGAATAATAAAAGTCAAACTCCTTAGATATATCTACTGTGCTAGGAAGAATATTACTCTGAGCATCTCTGATAGTATACAGTGTTTTAGTGTGCATGTGTCTTTAATTGGTATGCAAGGAGTTTATCTGCTTTACTGCCTGCACTTATCAGAAAAGATATAAAATGGGATGGTGATAATGGCTGCCTTCAAAGAAAAAGATATGTTCTTTCAAGGGTGTAAGTGCAATAAATCTTTCTGGTTTAAGGGCTCACTGGAAGCAGAAAGATTCTGTTCTGCTGACAACTGAATGTGGGGAATTTTCCCAGGGGAAAACAAATCACATTTCTCTATTCAAAATATAGTAAAAAGTCACTGAAATGTGATACTCCAGAATGTATATTACAATATTTCCTACTGACTCCCTTACCAATTAAGCACACTTACAGAGTAATACGTCTCTCAAATGGTTAATAGAAGGTGTTTGGCACTGAATACATTTAGAATACACTTATGAACCCCCACAGTAATCTGTGGTTCAAATTTAAAAAACAAAACACAAAAAATAAGTGGTCAACCTTAGGTCTTTGTTTAAACTATACCACAGGAATTAATTTGTCTGGAATAAACGAGACAATGCCAAGTTCATTGCTATTCCAGAACCATTCTGCGCGTCTGTGGAAAGCAGAGTTAATACTACAGGTACCTACCAGGTCTTGAGGGGATTTTTTGTGAGTTGAAATCATTTTATTTACTTTAGAAAAGCCCACATTATTCATAAGAATAAAATGTTGTGCCTGACTGTTATAGAGAAACAAAACAGACAAGGGTGTTTTAAATTAATCTGTCAGTATGGTGCTTTCCAGTGCTCACTTTGTTCATGCAGCCAGCAACTGATGTTAGCATGAATTTAAATAATTCCTCTTGCTTGAATAATGACCATGAAAGTTGAGTAATGGTATCTAGGAAATATCCTAACTTTTGAGGAGCTGCCTCTTATCTAGGACTGTTTGTTTCTCATCTCCCCCCACTCCTAATTGCAGGGAGGTGCTCCACACAGCATGTAACTAAACATAATACAATTTGATTTGTGTTGCAGTGTTCTTCAAAGAACAAATCTGTAAAATTACAGCATGTGAAAGCTTAACACAATGATATAAAATGGCAGTGGCACGGTTCATATCTTAAACTGACAGACTGATGGTGATTATTGCAAGGACAATGCCCTGCATATGTCAAACAATTTGCAAATAATTTATGTCACCTTATCCTCCATTATTGTTTTTGCAGAGGACATAAACTGTGTCACTAATATTAAACTGTCGGCAAAGAAAAGCCTACCTCAGCTCTTTCCTAGCTGAGAATGCAAAGACATCTGCACAGAGACAAACATGCATATGGCCATCATTTGTCCAACATCTTACACATTGTGAAGGTTTTTTACTTGAAATGCCAACCTATGTGGCAGATGATGTATGTGTTTCTTCAGTCCTGTGATTACCAGCACAGAGCTGCTCTGCAGTGCTCTTCACCTCATCAGTTCCACAAGCTGCACTCCAAGGTGTGTGAAACATTTGCAGGGAGATGGCATCTGACATGCAGCAAGGCAAAAGCATTCTGGTGTGAATATTTGACTCCAGATTTTGTTCAAATCAGGGTCAGATTCTGACCTGGAGAAATTAGTGTGAGTAGAGATTTAGCACTACAAAATAGCAATTTGAAAACTGGAATGAATGTATTTTAAAGATGGGGAAGTGCTGTCTCCTGGGTGTCTCCCAAGGGGCTATAAAGGAAAGGGGGAGGGCTTTATAAATGATCTGGGCTTTATTCTTTTGGAAATAAGCAGAGGACAAGGCAATCCTAGTCACTTCTATTTGTGAAGTTGCACCATCTCAACTGCTGAGTTCTTTGTTTAGGTTTTGATGGTTCATTCATTACTACCAAGAAATGCCTTTGAAGGGTGATTTTCAGAGGCTGTTGTGGTTAAAAAGCAGCAAAGAATGCAGTGTGGTGGTTGGAGCGTGGAGCTGGGAAACCAGCCTCCAGCCTCCCACTCTAGATTTCTCCCTGCTCACATTTGGGACAAATTACTTGCAACTGCTGTGGCTTGACTTACTCTTCTGTCAGACAGGTTTTTCTGTCTGACTCATCCACTTGATTTGCCAAGTATTTCATATTCTTCAGCTAGAAATCACTTGTTTGATTGCAGATCAGTGACATATCAAATGAGATGCATTAAACAACTTCTGTTGCCTTCAGTGCAAGAAATGGCTCCAAATCATTGTGGTGAGGAGGACAATACACTGACAAACTCACTGAGCTGAGTTAAGGTCTGAAAGGGAACTCCATTCTCTTAGTGCTACTAGTTTTTCCTGTTTTGGAAGCCTCATTTAAGTGTTTTGCACTTTTAACCCCCTCAGGAGTGAAGAATCTGCTCCTTGCCCTTCCAAGCTTTTCTCAGCCTGCTTCTTAGTAAATCACAGTTTATGACTATACCGGTATTTTTTTAGTATTGTAATACAAAAATACCAAAGAAATATGAGAGAAGTGCATTATCTACATGAGTTTTAATCTTACTTTGCATTTTTCCAATGCTGAATTCTGTCATGCTTCCAAAAAAAAAAAAACCAACAGTTAACACCCATTACCTTCTTATTGGAACTATTCATGATTACTGAGTTAGAAAAGCAGATTTTAGGCATCTTAGTTTGTGGAAACACAACGCACAGGAAGAAGGAAGTAGGCTTGCCGGATGACTCTCTTTGCCTAAACAAATCCTAGAAAGCATCCTTGTTTCTCTAGTCACGCTAAAGTGATTTTACTGGCAGAAGGAATCTCTTTCAAAGCAGAGGAAGGAATAAAGTCCATAGGTATGAAAACCTTTCCCAAAGTGGGCCCCCTCCTTTTTCCAGTGCAGATAGATCCTGACACATCAGAGAAGGCAGAGAAACCGTGAAAGGATATCAGGGAGTAGGGGCAGCAGGACAGGCCCCAGGAAGATGCACTGAACCAAATGAAAGTGCCTCCATAGAAACAGGTCTGCAGGAGCTGTCCTGTGTGTGTCAAAAGCATTTCCATCAGATGACAGGCAGCCTTTTCCACAGCAGTGGTTTTAGGCTTTGCCTCAAGTGTGCTTTGGCGTAACAGCAAGACTTTGCACTCACACTTGCATGTAATACACAAGTCGTGTTCAGGCCTATGATCTTTACACACACATG
Organism: Calyptomena viridis; assembly: GCA_013390005.1. Taxonomy (NCBI): domain Eukaryota; kingdom Metazoa; phylum Chordata; class Aves; order Passeriformes; family Eurylaimidae; genus Calyptomena; species Calyptomena viridis. The sequence goes on from WEIV01029003.1 coordinate 49,876, forward strand.
CAGAAACCTACCTGTTGTTTACAAGATGTTGTAACCTACAATAAAATATGCTGGAAATAAGTTTATTTAAGTAGATAAAAACATACCCTTCCCCTAAAGCCCCCAAACTACTGATCTTCATCAACCGGTTCCTTAAACATGCCACAACACAGACTTAAGGTTGCAAATGAAAGAGATTGTGGTGATAATCAGTAATCTCAGCTATACACTTATTAGCTAGGAGGCATCATAGATCAAGGTGCTATGCACTTCTGAGGAAAGGAGCCAGTAAAAACTGCAGAGGAATTCTGGAGAGGAATTTACAGGATTTAAGTTAGAAACAACAGTGGACCTAAAGGGAATATTTCATTATCTTGACAAGAAAAGAAAGTAGCCATCTCTTAATCTAACATTCCAAGTGATAAAATCTGAGAGATGATGGGTAATTTTCACAAGATAATCTCGAGCAATAATCCTATGCATTGATGCCAAAACTGTCATCTTAGCAGTGAGAAACAGATACCTTCAAAGTCAAGAAAATCTGGCCAAAATTGCATTTTGTAGCTAAAAGTAGACAGAGATGTCACCAGCCATGAGAGTATGACAAGGACAACCTGAGATGTATGACTAAGGAGTTGGACTTGCTGTTGACAAACTTACATCAGGAAGAAGTGATAGAAAGTGAGAGTCTTCTCTTCATGCTGAGAGAAGACAAACTTGGAAGAGGTAGATGCTCTGAGGAGTGGGTCATGCCATAATTTGACAAGACCAGCTAGGTGATAACTGCTCTTTGCAGCTCTACAGAATTTGTCATTGCTATGATGCACTGGTTCCTCCTCATGGTACCTGCAACATTCAGATACCCTCTGGTGGCTTCCTGCTTAGCCTCAGAAGATGGTCTTTTGTTTGCAAAAGCCCTTCGCTGCTGCTTATATTTGCTATAAATGATCATCCTTTCAATTCTTGTTTCAAATCTTTTTCTCTGAACTGAGAACACAAACCCTGGAAGACCGACAATTTGGGCAGTGTTTGTAGGGAAGGTGACCATCGTGCCCTATATTCTCAAGATCTCTTAATTTTCTTCTTAAATTCAGACTAAACTTTTAGGTATAAAAAAGCATTAGATAAGAAAGCATTCATGTGACATAAAGCTTGCTTACAAAAACATCTTTATTGACAAACTGGGTTACTGTCAACATAAAGCCAAATAGGACAGGAGTGAGTTCTTGTTGACCTCTTATGTCAGCTTATTGTTTCAAGTCAGCTTCTGAGCACATTGGTTTGTAGACAGGAGTTATTTTGGCTGCCATAGATGTCATGTGTGGCATGGACGGCAGTCCATCTGTGTCAATAGTGGGAAGTTCTTTTTCTCAACTAGTAGCAAATTTGAGGTCCGCAGCAATAGATGGGAATGGTTGATGGTCTCTATGGAAAAAGCCTGTACTTTCTTTCCAGATAATGAATTCATTGGAGCCAAAGGAGATCTCTAAAGCTCTCACTCTTTTTCTTTTTTCTTATAAATCTTAACAAGCAAAGAATCAACAATGTTTCTGCTTGTTTTCGGTAGTGGTGCTTCTCTCCCAGACTGAGTTCTCAGCCATAGTAAAGGCTAACATTCAGTTTTTGCATCTCATTTATGAACCCAGAATATACCACGTCTGTGGGCACTGCTACAGAGGGAGCTCCTGAACTCCCTGGTCTTTTGTGAAGAGGACATGGTTTGTCACAGTGACTTGGTGGCTTAGGGCTGTAGCAGCGCACACACCTCATTTCACTTCTGTGTAGGCCAACCCTTTTTGTATTTACATGTGAAATACTTCTGATCAGGAGGCTGTGATTTGTGGGCCTTTTTAATCAAGTGTGTGACTAATGGCCCCGGTATGGATACAGTTACCTGGATATGAACTTCATTCTATTCATATCGCTGATTTTGTTTCCTGAACCCCTGTTATTGCCTTCACACAATGGTATTTTGCCAGGCTGGTAACTGTTCCTATGGCAAAACCTTCCAGCCTAGACAAGCCCTAGAAGCTTAAAGTAATTTCATTTCTTTTGAGGCAATTACACAATGGGCCTCGAGCTCCCTGCCAAATGCTACTATTTTACAAAGTTGGCACCGGGGGCGTGAGCCAAGTATCACAAACCTGTGAAGTGGACGAGTGTGTCAGCAGTCAGCAAATGACAGAAGAGAGATCAGCCAGGACAGTTTCAAACTGCACCAGGCCATAGCCTGACTTTGCTAATGTTCTCTACTTCCTCATCCTACTTTTATCCTAAGATCAGATAACAAATAGCATTTTTCCTTTGTAACAATTCATTAATCAGAGAAATGATCCTTGCTGGTGTTTAGATGTTTTACTTAATTTGGTACTTCTGGCCTGCTGCCCCAGTAGTGCCAAAATTATTATTTCTCACCCAGCAGGTGATAAATAACAACTTCAGTCATGATTAATACCATGAATTTCTCAACCTGACTAATGCAAAAACTTCAAACTAGCAGAACGAGTGGGTACTAATTGTTGTGAGAGCCATTGGAGCTGCACTCTGCTTATAAAGAAGGAAAGCCACAGGAAATGAAGTGTTTTCTTGCAGCACAGCTGATCCTAAGAGGCATCATTAAGTGCAGCTCAGCAGCATTCTCCATGTGTACAGCTATGCTGGTCTCTGTTTTTCCCCAACACTGAGCTTTAAGTACGTTTGAGAGGCAGGAGATTGCCAGGTTGTTTTTCTTCTCTTGGGGAGGAGGAGGGGCAACAAAATAAAAGTCAGCTAAAACAGCAGATTAATCTCATTAACACCATTCAATACTAGAATTTTTATAACTGGTATATGAAAGGTGATAGATCCTAACAAAAGCTGCTCTCACCAAATCCCTTCACGTGTCTATCTTGAAATCTCATCACATTATAAAATGTAGCATTAAAAACTCCCCAGTCAAGGAGAACTTTCTTCAGAAAGGGATGGGGAAACNCTTTTTTCAGAAAGGGACGGGGAAACCAGGAGATCTGGAAGGACTGAGCTGGAGACAATGATCCAGGACTATAAATTACCCTGTGGCCAAGATCCTGGCCACTTTCTAATCACAAGCTGGTTTGCCACAGCCTGTGGTGGAGGAGGGTGGTTGCTTTATTTTCTGTACTTGCAGTGCTGCAGAGCACACAGGATCCGCAGTTTAGCTACACGTACAATGCTGTGCTGGTCAGGCAAACAAGACCTCCACAACATCTGGATTAGCACCACAGGTTTCTGATAGGAGCAGACACCAAATCCAGGAAGGACATGACCAGTTGACTGTGCTCAAGGGAGTCTGTGCTGAGTGAGATTAGTCCATCTCACAATCCCAAAGAAGCATCTCAATTGTTTTAGCTCCATCAGACAAAGAAAGTATCTACTACTTTCCAACACAAGCATTTACCTCAACTTCAGCATTTCCCTCTGAAGTTATTAATTCATGGAACGAAAAGACTGCAAGAAGAAACTACAAAGGGCAAGTGATTTGTAAAATGCTCAGACTCACTAATGCCTATTCACTTGTAGTTCTAAGTGCTTTTGATTAATTCCTGAAGTTCCTGGTGGGGCATATTCAAAGATGTATGTTAATCCATGGTGCAGTTACTCCTGACATTTTTTCTGTTTGAAACCTAAGTTTTGCCTTAATTTGGGGAAACTTTAGAAGTTCCATCTGTCTGCTTTCTTCACCCAGAACAGGCTCTAGGCTAGGAGCTTTTTATTTTTGAGCCTTAAAAGTTAGGAAAGAAAATCATCATCCATACTGTCCTGCTACATGAAACAAACCATAAGCCGTCCTGGCCTGATTCCTGTCTCTGGGGCAGCAGTTGTAATTCAGTCATGAGAGATCTGCTAGAAAAACATACAAACACACAATCCAAGAGTAAAATTTTCATATCCTGCCCACCCACAGCCTTGTCTACTAGAGGGCCACTCAAACCAACAGAAAGCCCTCACTACTTAGCCTTGGAAAAGGCAGGTCAGTTACCTTGCTCAACCCTTGCTGTAAAGGTTATTGGGTTTGGGTTTCCTTTTTTCCACCTTTAACTCGATTTATTGCTGGTCTTGTTACAATTTTTCATTCTTTTTCCTGAACTGTGCACAGTAATTCAGCAGCAATCAGTATCAGTGTCCTTTGTAGGACTTCAGCTTCCCAAAGTTAAAGCATGGCTTATGAGCTCTGGTCCTTGGAGCTCAGCCCAGTCTGCTCCATAGCACTAATCATGCTAGCAATGTCATTTAAAAAAACCATAATGGTTTCTTGTATTTATGAAGCACAAAGTATGTAATTCGGCCAGGATTCTAATAGCTATTTTCAACACTGGTACCAAAGCCAAAATTTTCCTTGCAAGTTTAGGTATCACCCAGAATGAGGTGCAGCCTGAACTACAAACCAGCCCTGTAGCAAACATGCCATACAGAAAGAATCCTCTTTAGTCAGGGAAGTCAGGAATGCTTCTTTCCATTTAAATTTTTAAAATTAAGTTATCTAAGTCACAAAGAACAAGAGGTGGTTAAACTTTCAGAAACTTCAGTGTAACTTGAGAGCACAGTCTCTGCTTGTCCTCTCACTTCAATATTGAAAACTCTGTATGATTTGCCTGTCTCTGTATCCTTAGGTGTAGTCTGAGTAGCTCAGGTGGATTTACACAAACTTCATTTGCAAGAGATCAGTATCTTTTGCCCAACCACTTCCACAGCATTTATTTTCTATATGAGACATTCAAAGCAGGTTAATGCATATGGCTACTGCTGTGAGAGGAGTTTTTTTAGTACTCTGAAGTTAAAAAGCTTGCTGTAAGTTACAACACAAAATTTGCAATAACTCACTGTTCAGCATTCAAGGTAGTGTGTTACTAGTGCTTGCTCTGCCTCACCACAACCTTGCCAAAATATAAAACCTCAATTTCATTCAATACTGTTTCACAGCAATTGCTGAAATTTGGTTACAAGGTGGATAATGGCCACTGCAACCCTGAAAGAGGAGGAATACATGCCCACTTGCATTTTTTCACTGCATAGAAATTAGTAGGTGGGTTCAGAAATCAATTAAGTAAATTAGTCCTGTAGTTCAGTCTACTGGTAGCAGAACTGCTAAAACCACAGAAGCTAGTTTAAAATCTTTCCTCATGAATGATGCTCTGCAAATAGCAAGAGCTAAGAGAGGAGTTTAATTACTCTGGATTGAAATACTTCAATTCTCACACAGGATTTTCCCATCACTATGGCACTGCTAGCTTTAGAGACTATAAAGAGTGTTTTTCTCTCAAAATAGCATGTATCATCATATTCTCTCAAACTAAAAAAAAACCGCACACAACAAATTCTTTTCCAGTTTTCGCAGAAGTTGAATTAATTCAGAAACACAGGTTTGAAAGAAATATCTGGGTTCTCAGCTACCAATCACTTTGATAGTGGAAATGGTCACTAAGCAGTCGAGAGGTTTTAGTTTGAAAAGGTATTCAACATACACATGTGAAATTGCAAGACCAAAATGCAGGACAAGGGCAATTTTCCTCTCCTGCAAGAGTGGTTTGATGAAGACCCCCCTTAGTCATTGACACTCAGTGGATTTGACTCCAGTAGGACTTAGAACTGTTTCATCAAAAAACAGGCAGTAAGAATTCAGCTCTGTTTTCCAGTTGAGCTGGAAAGAGTGGTCTCCCACAATAGGAAAGAATGAGCAGTAGTGGTTCAGGAACCTTCAAGTCAAGGGAGACCCAGCCAGCCCAAGGTACACAGCTGCTCGGTTTTTAAGAGAGAAGGAAATGGCAGCCAAAATCTCATGACCATTGCATAACCAGTTCAAGACATTAAGTATTCTGACACTGAGGCATATAGTCAAAAGAATATATTTCAGAGTAAGAAAACAGTGGTTCCAACTAGCCAAACAGTGTGAGCTGTTTCCCAGTTGTGCCCATGACTTTCTGAATGCAAAAGGACCTTTTTTGCTACCAGCACATTCCTGAGGTTTTGGGTGCTTTACAAAAAGCATCAAGTACGACTGACAGAGCAGGACAGAATGGTACCATTTAATGCACTTGAAGGAATACTAGTGAGATTGAGGCCTTGCATAACTACACACACATTAAATTTAGTAACAAAGGCATTTAGAAAGAGAGAAACTTTAAGTGAAACTTTAATTTTTTTTAAACAGATACAATGTTTTTTCAAGGTCACTTTATATTAAGTGGCATACAGACTAGTAAAATGGAGGTGCTCATACAGATGTTTCAGGTTAAACGTGCACAGTATATTCTATAACACAATCATTGCATTTAATGTTTTTTCTTGATCCAGAATGATTTGGCAGCTTCAGAAACCTAACACACACTTCCATTCTCACACAATCCACCCCAACACCATGCTTATCTCAGCAAGGACCTCTTAGCAGATCGGGCTGCAATTGTGGAGCTGTCTTTATCATGACCCTCAAAGTACTGCTGCTCTATTCGCCGACAAAAGGCTGTGAGATTACTGTAGTTCTTCACTTTTTCAGAGAGTTCATCAGTGATTAGTTGAGTAGTAAGGATTGTGAACAGATGTCCAAATACCAGAGCATCTAATTCAGTTGGTCTGCAAAAACAAACAGAAAAAAAGAGCTGGTATTTTAGAAGGCAAGTCTTGATCAAGAAAACCCCTGCCTTTCTGAGTAACCTTTAGACAGCTATGCAATTTAAGAATTGGGATGAAATCAGCCAACACTGCACTTAACAAATGCAAGAAAACTGTATATACTGTGTATATAAGAATACTGCTTGTTCTCAGTATGACACTTTCTTTGCCTTTGGGAGCTTGGAAATGTAGAAATAACAGTTCTTAGATCAGGCAGAGTTACTGATCCAGTATCAAACCATGATAGTTAGTTCTGTAACAAGGGCAAATGCTTATCAGGTCTTTTGGGGGTTTTTCTTGTGCAGATGTAAATTAAAAAAAAAAACCAAACTATTATCTCACAAGTCAAAAAACGGGGAAAAAAAAACTTCTTTTTTTTTTTTTTTTTTTTTTGTGGTCTTCAACAATTGGGAACTACTCAACCAACAAGAAAAGGAGTTCCAAAGTGGTAGCAGCTGAAAATATCTCTTGTGAAATAAGACTACACAGAAGAAAGCAGGTATTTTGGGAATGTTTTCAGTCCTACCTTATTTTAGACACAAGACTTCTGACTTGTCACCTTGGATCTTTGTATAGAAGTAGCTCATATGCAAGTAATTTTTTTTCCAATATATTCATAACTTAAGAGTCCCTCTTTACTAGTGCTCAAGGTAAAATTTTTTGCCTTTTTATTTGTGGATCACTAAGCACTCTCCAGTTGAGCTACAGATCCTTGTATAACAAACTTAAATCTGTCAGCAACAGGCTGCTTTTCTTATTTACCTCCCACAGACTTCCAGAAGTCACAGACTGAAAAATACTAGACTAAAAACACACACTTTTTTAGTAATATTTCAGACAGTTGATAAGATTAAAGTTTGAAACTGTACCAAGAAAGCCTGGTTAACAATCAACAAACTCAAAATCCCCAAGTTACAATTCCTGAAAAATACAGACAGGAGCATTTAGGAGATACTATGTTTAATAATCATATGAGAAGATGCAATTTAAACTTGTGCTCTATAATGCATATTTCTGTATTCTCTGAATTAACACTACCCACCTAGTCTCAACTTGGAAAAGTTCAAGGGGCAAAGACAATCTCAGAAAAGCAACCAAGACCATATGCTGCCATTTGAAGACATCTCCCTGTCCAAATGTAGTAAACTGAAATCCAGACCTGCGCATTTCTAGACTGATCTATGCACAGGAGAAAAGAGGGAGCTAATGTGATGTTATTTAAGTCCATAACATTTAAAAAATATTCAATTATTGGAGAGAAAAAAAAATGTAAAAAAGCATTTTGCAATTGAAAGAAACTGATGAGAGCAGAGGGCATCCCATGGATGTCAGGTCATTTCTTTTTTCTCTCCTGGCAATGTGAGTCTTGATTTCCACTTTGCATCTGGTCCTTTGTGGACCAGCTAACTTCTCCTCCAGTTCTTAGAACTCACAGCCACACTCATGCTAATTCAGTTCATTCAGACCTGCCCCTGGTGTTAAGAGCAAGACAAGCTGTCCTGATGAGGACAGCACAATGTACATTTACTCCTCTAGTAGAGAACGTTACCTAAGAAATAAAAGTAAAGCATTAAATATTTGTATAATTTGCATTTTTAATACAAAACGAACTGTATATAGGTGTACATTTGTAGCCTACATAAGTTGTGGTAGAATCTGTAGAGAAGACAAGCAGGAATAAAACTAAATCATAAATGGGAAAAACACCCCAACAAACTTACAGAAACTTTCCTTTTAAAACCTTTAAATACTTATTTCTGAAATGTCATGTTTATATTCCAGTCACACATTTATATTTTTGCAACTAATCACACAGCATTAAAATAAAATAGAAGTTTTATATATACACATATGTATGTATGTATTGTGTGTAAGTATATATCTGTATCTCACATTCCTGGATGCAGTATTTCAATAAAGAGTAACTTACTGCTTATTGAAGAAATATGGTTGTGTTCCTAATCTCTGGGAGAGAGCCTGACAGCATTGATCTACATCTTCAAGCACCTATCAAAACAAAAAAAAGATCCATATTGTCTGGAAATATCATCATTGCAAAAAATAATCTCCTTACTATATTTGCATTGACAGTGGAAACAAGGAACATACCATGTTGGAATATCAAAAGCTGTTAAAGTCTGTCAAACCTACACAGTAGGCAGGTAACTAAGTGTTACTTAATGTTAGAACATAAGGTGTAAGCCAATTCTCATTAACATTTGTAACAAAGCTTAATGAGAGGTACTAACTTATACCTCAAAACTTGCTGCAATCCTGCAAAGTGTGCCTACTGCCATCATACAGGAAGTGGGGGACAGAACTTACAACTTACTTTCAGGACTACAGCCTAAACTAACACCAACAGGGATGTAGACTCCCAGTAAAACATCCTTCCTCCCACCCAACTGGGTTGCTCATAATTTAAGATTTATTGCTACTCAAGGCAAATACCTGACTCCAGATAATATTTTAAGTACAGAACATACATTTTACTACATCTGTTTCAGGACCGTGCTGCTCTAAAGCCTATTTAAAAAAAAAAAAAAAAAAGGGAAGAAATTAAAAAGAAAACAAGGTAAAGAAATAAGCTTCACTTTTCATACTGACCTGTTCAAGAGTCTTTCCACCCCAACCAATGGCTTTCATCTTTCGCCTGACCTCCCACTGCTTCCGATAGGACAAAATGCGGTTAAGAGGCCACGGGTAAGGGGAGCCATACCTTGGGTGAGTAATCTTTGTTTAAAAACAGAAAGGTACTGTGTTATAATGTAACAAAATACAGATATCTCTTCAACAAAACAGCTTCTATTTAAACATTTCTATCAGAAAGGGAGCTGTAAAAGGGAGTTGTGTTGTATGCTGTAACTATTTGCACAGAATTCATAGTTTGCAGTGTAACTATTTAAAGCTATTATTTCAGAAACAGACACAAAGCCTGTATCTATTCTGCAGTCAGCTACTTCCAGTAATGACACAGCTTCCCTAAAATGTATATGCAAGCAAAATTAAAGTGAAAAGACTGTATCATTAATGGTATAAACCTCCATGTTTCATTTATGAGTAGGGACTTGCAGTTGTGAGCAAAAGTGTTTTCTCATTAAATTTTAATTAAGATAAATGCTGCAGAACCACTCACCTCCTCTACTGTAACATCATCACACCACTGGAGATAAAGCTAGGAAGAGAAAGAACACTTACTAAAACTTCCTAATAAAGGAGAATACAGAGACAATTTTTCAGCAGCAGAATTTTCTTTTCTATATTAGATTAAATTTCAATTTCATTTATTCTGTTAGACCTCTGAATGCATAAAAGAGATTAAAACTGGAAGGCGAAAGCCCAGTTGCTAGTTCTTACTTCAGCAGAACTAAGCTGAGACCAAAGGCCTGCTCCTGCTGCCCATGCTGTGTGCGAGTTCCCAGCCCTCAGCTCCTCAGCCACCTGCACCCTGCCAGCATTTCCACACTGCTCCCACACTTAGACTGCACCACCTGAAGTGGCCAGGGACACAAAGAGCGGAGGATCCAAGCCCCCCACGACACGTGAGCATGCCCACTGTGGAAGGTGATAGCGGGGTGCCTGGCCAGCTCTGGGTTGGAGTAAGATGCCAGGAACCACTGGCATTTTCCAGTCGGTTACTTCTCCAGCTGTGGTAGCACACTTCAGTTAGGTGAGGGGAACCATACAGGTGGCTTGTGTCTACAGGAACACGTCAGCATGCAATCCATAGTGTACAGAGAATTTATCCCTGTCTCCTTTCACCTCAGAAGTTGATGACCTAATCAAAGAACAGCAGCAGTATTTCCACTATAGGGAAAAATCCTAAAGCTTTCTTGCCTATAGTTGCTTTATGTAAGTGTGTGGAGTTACTGGGGTTTGCTGTACCTCTGCTGTCAAGAGCATATTATTGACCAATTCCATGTAGGCTTTCATCTCAGCTTTTTGGACTTCATCCAACCCATCACTGAGAGAATGTCCCTAATGGGGAAGAGAAAAGATACACATGTAAGAAAGGATATTGGAATATTCAGCAGTATATGACCCAAGGACCTTTAAAGTCAATGAGCTTTGGCTCAGATCCAGATCTCTTACACAGACATAAATACACAGATTACATAGACAGAGATAACTCTTATATAGTTCAATAACACATACGACATTTTTACATACAGTATCCTTTAGAACTAAAAATATCATAATCTAACCTATCAAAAAAATCTAAGCTAATCTACAAGAAATTTAGACTATTTAGACAAGAAATTTAGACTATTGAGCACACAGCTCCCTGGTTAGTGTATCTCTGTGGCAAGAAGTAAACAAAAATTTACATCTGTGATACAGTTTCATCAACTGTTCAGTGAAAACACATTTTTTTTAAAATAGAGAGGAGGGTTGGGAGCATGGGAGAACAAAGGCAAATTTGAATAGCATTTGACACTTCAGGATTTAAACCATTCAGTTCTAGGTTTAAGAGCTCTGAGACCTAGAGACAAGGCATGTAGAAAAACAGTCTCAGAAACTGGTGCTGGTATGCAGCTATCCTACATAGAATTTACTTCCAGAATTTGAGTAAATTACAAAGAAAAACATTTTCAACTCGCAAACTCTATTCCAGGACACCTTTCTTTTAAAACAGCACCTATACTGTTTTAACAAATTCAGTAACATTCCAGAAGAGCACATTAAATCAGCACAATGATAAACAGGATTAACATGGAATTCACTAATTCTTGAAAAAAAAAGAGTACTATTACCTTGGCTTTTACAAACTGGACTATGGGCCCAAGTTCAGATACTACTTGATTTCCCACGTGAATAAAGGGTACTTTGCCTGTAAAAGGAGAAATGTACTAAGAAATGTACTAAGAGCTTTTTTAACCTGTAAAACATCATTTACAATTTACAATTTTCAAAGCAATTAAATATTGCAGGTATATACCTAAACATTAGTGTCTGGGGTTTTTTTTCCAAATGAGCACAGATAAAGCATAGCATACATAACATACACAGAATGTTTGAAATAACAAACATCTTCTTCCTGATCTTCCTCCTCCTAAAACTCTTCTACATGTGATACTTGCAATTGTGTACTTCCCCCTCCTCCAGTCCTTTGGGTTTCCAACAACTAAGCCCATAGGCTCCATTTGGCTGCCCCTGTCTTCATCCTGTAGTTGTGAGCTGGCATTTCCAACCCTCCTTGGTCCTGCAATCAGGAAGAGGTATGAGACTCACAGCTTCACAATCTTGGGGGGCTCCACATTCAGTCTAAAACAGGTCTTCTCAAGGGTCCAGCATGGAGAAGGGCTAAAATCAACCTATCCTCAAAAGGAGAGAAGGAAATAACAGTGTCACTGGTGGAATTTGTGGTGGTGCAAAGGGCTTCTGAGTTTGTACTTATCACCTTCTCTGCTTGGTCACTTTTCTTACATAAAGAACTGAGCAAATGCTTTAAGGCAGGCAGATACAAGAGGAAGCCCTGTACTCACAGCAAGCCATGAAGCATGACAGATGCTGCCCTATGCCCCTTTTCCCAGCTCTCAATGTGTGAAGCTGAGTGCTCCTGCTCCAATCCACTGTTACCAGGTTGCTTTTCCTGCAAATCTTGAAGTGCAATTGACAGACATCAATGTTATATTTAAGACTAAATCTTTTAGGATTATTGATATGACTGAAATAATCCATAAAAATGGAGATAAATGCTGGCTATTTTCTATTACAGAAAACGTCCTCCAGCCCAACGGCAGTAAATGAGCCTGCCCAGTGCAGGGGCACAGCACCCTTTTACATTCCTGTCTCTCGTCATGGGCAAACTCCACTCCTGACAGACAGCCCAAAGAACAGATCAGTACCTGCTTGACTCCAAATACGTTATTAGCAATACACTCACTCTTTTCACTGAAACACAACCTACTGTTCAGCCCAGCTCAAACTCTGTTCATATTAACACCAGGTTCAGACGTGGTTTTTATCATGAGCTTCACTTCTCACTGGCTTGATAAACCTAAGGGTAACAAATGAAGTGCACCACACCAACAAAGGCTGCATCTGTATCTACATGCTGCATGTTCCAGCAGGAAACACAGACCTCTATGCTGCAGACTTCAGTGGTTTCAGTCAAACTGTACTTCACATATCAAAACCAATCCTTCAGTACCATACTTTTGACTCCCTCAAAACAGGTCTTCTCATTACAATGACTATGAGATAAATAACCTTCCCCTCCAAATGAAGAGATTTAGATCTTTGCTGCTGTGAGACAGAGCATGGTGGGGAGAGAGAAGGGAACAAATAAAAACCTTCTCTGAATTATCATTAAACCAATATAAAGAAAGGAAACAAGGCAAGTGAATAAAAATAGTAAGGATTCCAGGAGTAAGGGCATAAAATACATATATTTCTACCTACATTTCAAATTGAAACAATATCATTTTCCCTCTTGTGCTCCTTGATTTCAGTAGAAGAAGGAAGTGCTCAGACCCAAATTACAACATCAGATGCCAGCAAGTGTGGACATGAGGTTTGAGTGGCAGAGAAGTGAGAGCACGTAACTGTCACCAGTTCTAGTCCTTCACATCCAAGATGCTCCTGTGTCCATGGATTCAGCATTTCAAAGCTCTCCTTATTTACTAACAGTTTATATATCTGCATATTTTGCTGATTTTTCACTTCTGCCAAGCAACTGGTTTTTGTTTGTTTGTTTAAATAGCCTCATTTCACTGCTTTAACCAAAAATACCAGTAGCAGCAGCAGAACACAAACAGGTGGCAGACATACACTGACAGGCACTTCCATACGGCAGTCCTCAGCCAGAGACAAGTAACTGGTAAATATATACCTCCTCACACAACACAAATCTGGGACAGAGTGTGAGGATTGCTAGACTTCTGCGCCCTGCATCCTGTAATTCTGATTTTTAGGCAACCTTCTGAAGCTGGCCTTTGGACATTTTTGGGCAACCAGCCACCTCCAGCAACAGGAAGATCACGTCTCCTTCTGATACTTAATTTTTTAGTGTTGGGTTTGGATTTTTTCCTGACAGTCTTAGGATCTGAGGAAGATTTTAAATCACCTATCACCCTTAATAGTGACAATGCACCCTTCAGTCTCCTGTATCAACATCCTGGCAATCATCCCTCAGACAGGTTCTCTTTTGTTACCCTTCCTCCAGTGGTGTCTCACTCCAGCAATAGGCAAATATAACAGCATTCCCTGGAATATTCCCTGTATGCAGAATAAAGCCACATATTTCTTTCTACTTCAGGACATTTGAGAGAAGGTTTCCAAGAGGCATTGAACTGTCTGAAAGCTTTATACAGTCCCAGGCTGTAGCGACTGCCTGCAGTCACACACTGTGCCAACGTTACTTTGCATTTCACTGTTTTCATTGTTTGCAGAGGAGAAGCTGCACTGGAGAGGAGGGGGAAAGGCAACCTACACACAGTAGCACTGACCAACTGTTATCAGCAAGACAAGGCATAGTTGCCATGGTATCAAAATGGAGGTATGACAGAGTAATCTAAATGAAGGCCACACTTACCAGATGGGGACATATATTCCGCATTTGCCCTGCAAACCACACGGATTGGCAGATTGCACATTTGCAAAAAGGCCTGGAAACAAAGAGTTGCATTTAAAAAGCATTAATACACCAGTGACAAACAAATGTGGTGTTCTCAATACCTCTGACTGTTCCTAGCACACACTTACGAAGTATAGCTCCTTACACATTCTTTTGAAGAAGACAGAAGAAGGGCAAGTAAAGAAAAACAAGACTTTTTTCAACTTCCTTAGAAAACTGTTTATCATTCAGTCATTGACTGGAATTCTTCTAATGCAGTTTCATCTCTTTTTACTGTTTTTTCAAGGTAAGCAAAAAAGCAGTCAGTACCTGACAGACGCAATTAGTGCTGTGGCTGTACAAAATGAAGTGACATTTTGGCCCTCCTGAAAATCATAGTACTTACTTCTTCTGGCTAAAGCTGGCTAATCAAGTTCATGTTGTGTAACATGGCAAACACATATGGCACCCTCCCATATTATAAATAAAATAGCTACTAGAAATTTTGCTAATACTGTCAGAGCACAAGTCTGCTCTGGGACAAAGTATCAATTTTAATTTATGAAATTCATGGAGAGCATAAGTGATCAATTTACCATTTCTTTCCATCTGTATTCTTAGAATCAAAGCATCCTCAGTAGAATAACAATGTCGGCACCTGCCATCACCACAAAATCCATAGCATGTTTCTGTTGAAACACCAAAATATCAAGAAAACTATTTGCCATTTTGACAGAATATGGCAAATAAGGAATCTTAATCTCCAGAGAGCCTCAAAACTCAGCAACTCCTATCATTCATTCTGTCTCCATAATTAGGCATGTCACAATTCCAGATTCCAAAATTATACCTATTTATCCACCATGGCTTGTGGTGGAAAAGGCCTACAGCAAGAAGGCTCCTACCATGAACAAAAATGCTGCTGTAACACAGTACCTTCTACATGAGCCTCCTCCCTGCTCTTCAAATTGCAGAATCTGGCAGTAAAGGGCACTCTCACAGCTTTGGCTGCTCAGACTCTAAACACAGACATCAAAGTAACCCCAACCTTAACCCTGAGATTGCTCGTGTCTTCACTAAATGACACCAAAAGGACATCAGCCCTGTTCCTAGATTTGTGGCTTCTGCAGTATCTGTTAAGCAAAGAAAAATAACTCAAACAGCATGTCTCTTCTCTCATGTGCTCTTCAAGGCCCTTTTTCCCAAATCCTAACCTAATCCAGGGAAAAACAGCCAAAAGCTATTCAATCAAATTGAAGAACTGCAGTGTTCATTATGATATTTGGGTCTCAAAGGTTTAGATGACCTAACTCAAATCCAAATCTCAATTTAAAGAAAGAAACAATGGTCACAAACTGCTACACAACATTGATTACAGCTGACAAGTTCCTGCCTCAGAACAGTGAAGGCTCTGCAAAATCTACCAGAAACGTGGATTTCTACATCTTTTGATTTTCTCAGGCTAACCTAAAGCCCTGCTTGGGAGCCAAACACTACATGTACGCATACAGACAGAGAGATAGACAGGTATATAAAGAGAAGGTAGTAGTCATGGTCAACATAAGACAAATACTTCAGATCCTGCACTATTTAGCAATAAATTGGTCTCTAGTGTTTCATCCCAAATAGAACCTCTACCACTGATTAAGGTTGCAGCCATCACCCAAAGAAAATACAAGGCACTGGCCACATTCGACATCACTTCACTTAGTAAATCTGTGCACCCATCAGAGTCCACCAAAAACTGAAAATCTTGCTAGCTTGGCACCCCAAACTCCACGCAAACTTCTTCAGCAATTTAAGCAATTTAAGCCATTGGTCTGTCTAAGTACTAGATCTCTTCTTTTGCCTGCTGGCTCTGCAGGACCTAGCCATTCCAGGCTGCTCCAGCTGTTGTTATTTGCATCACGTCTTCTGTCCAAACTGGGGCTTCATATGCAACTTCTTCAGAAATAGTTGAGACAAGAATGCAGAGTTTGGTTTAGATTACATATGTGCTCCTATGTCACTGCTGGACATCAAAAACATACACTAACTCAACTAGCACACAGAGTTCATTCTTCTGAAAGCTCTACCAGTAGCTAACAAAAGTTCTACCACTAGCTAACAACAGTGGAATGGATAGCACCAAACAAGAGCTCCAAAGAATTTCATCTTTGGATGGGAAGAGTGAACTTCTACCATACTACTTAATCCTTAGCTGTTGAATTTAATTTCAAAAAATGTGAGGTTTCATTTGGTCTAGGCTTATTAAATTAATTTCTTTCACAGTAAGGCACTAAATTAACTCTGCAATTCTGAAGAGATGAATTTTCTGACTTCCATGTACTATTCAGCCTGCAAGTTCAGAAAAAAAAAGTCTGAGCTGCACTGGAATTAGGGCAACACATGAAGCTGAAAAGCTTGTAAGTGCAGAGACATACTTAAGCAAAAGGAAATGAATCAGGGAACTATTTTTACTTTTTCATATCAGCATATCAAAAATGAGACATGCTGGCACAGAACACTGGGGTCAAGTTGCTTCAGCAAATTATTGTCTACTGTACATTGCATTTTACCCAGGTTCCTGCATAGTACAAGGCTTCTACCAAAAATAGTTTGTGACTCTGAAAAACAGTCCTCAGCATAGAAGCTAAACTACAGAATCTTTTCAGTGTAAAGAGTTCTAACAAGTTTCCATCAAATCTGACCTTTCTCTCCTTCTTCTCAATAAACATCCACAGGCCAAGAAATATCAACCTCTACTACATCTGGTAGGGGAATTCCACCTGGAGCTGCCCCTTCAGCAGCTTTACAAGGCCAGTTCCAGCAACCCCCTTCAGCATCCTTGTGCCAAGACCTATTCAACTTCAGTCTTTGTCTATATGTAGGATTGGCTTCAAGATGAGTGGTGAAATAAACCTAAATATATAATATAGAATGTTAATAATAGAACCTAAATATATAAAACAATAAACCCCAAAATGTTGGAGTCCAGGATATCTGGACTACCCCTCAAATTGCCCTGGAGGGTCTGGGACCCTCAGAGAGACCCCAGGAGAACACAGTCTTTGATCTGTGCCCATGGGAAAAACTCCCAACACTCATGGATGAAGTAAAAGTAGTAAAAACATAAGTTAGATTATCGTTTAGTTTATCACAGAGGTGAAACTTGTAGTTTTGGGTTTTATAGTATGGATGTAAAAGAAGACAAGATGGAGGATTTTGGGTGTT
>WEIV01029003.1:67293-79524 GCA_013390005.1 Calyptomena viridis
CTCCATGTTCTGCAGTGGAAGTGGCACAAAGGCATTGGTAGAATAGATTTGAGGCAGAAGAAACGTGTTAGCAATAGGTGATAGTTATTGGTACAGAATTGTAAATACAATATGTAGTATCAGTTATTTCATCAACAGAGTCCTTAAAACCTTTCAGCAGTCACCATTTCACGGCTTTTGCAGCACATGTTTCAGTGTGTTAAGTCCAGGGTTTAGGACAGCATGCTGAGATTGTGATAAGAACTTAATAAACAACAAGAAAAACTGAGAAGCTGCGAGTCCAACCTCTTTTATCTGGTATTGGGACTTTGATAAAAGGAAGAAAAACTCCAATTTAGGAGCCCGGGCCATGACACCAAAAACAATTACAAAAAAAACCCAAACCTGCTATTACATCTTTAAAAATATAGAAGCCCAGAGAACTAAGAGACCAATATATTGAGCTGTAACTTATATCCAAAGCACAACCTATTCAGTTTTAAGTGCTCCTTACATATTGTTCTGCAGGAAAATGAAGGAAAGATCCACAATATAAGACAAGTTTAATCCTTATTGGATCTACACTCCTTAACTAACTTATCTAACTCCTTAACTAATCATTACCTAGAGAAGTAGGCCAGTATCTATCTTGATTCAGCTTAAACTAATGGTACACTGGATACCCTTCAAGTTGCCTAAAACACTTGTGAACTGATATAAGTAGACAGTACTACTCCAAACTATGAGGACTCGGCCTAAGAAATAAGCCTTTCAATTTGCATTGCTATGAGAGTACTTAGATTCTTTCACTGATGTAACTGACAGGCTTTGGAAATTATTAGCATTAACAACCCAGGTGTTCTTGGCTTCTTGAGCACAGCGAATGCATTCCATATTTATGGAAATTATAGTTTCTTTTAGAAAAAAACATGGACAAGGATCATGACCAACGCATTCTTATAAATATCCACTGACAGGAAACCTCAAATTTTTTTTCTGACGTATTCAATTAGATAAACTAGATTTTAGACAATAACTGGTGTTAGACAGTAAGTGGCATGGACTATTATCAAAATGTTTCAAATTGGCACAGATCAAAGAAATCCTACAGAGACAACATAGGACAAAGCAGTAATTTTTATGAGTCTTTATCTCATTTAATGCTTCAGCCCAGTGATCAAGGGAGGATTTGTTCCCCTTTTGACCACTCACGTAGAATGTCAAGAACCAGCACATTTGGTGTGCAGATGGTATCAGACCGCCCACGGCTTCCAACTCTGACAAAAGATACCATGGAACACTGATTATTTCAGCTCAGAGCATCTCATTTCCCTTCAAGTACCTAACACACACATTTCGAGCAGGCAAGTAAACCCTTGCTTTTCTTGTGAGAGAAACCATTAGCAAATGGGAGTGTGCTCAGCTCCTCTGAGTGCTTCTGGAGTGAAGAACAAGAGATTGAAGGCTAAATCCACCTCAGTGCAGTTCTGCTGAGATTTATGAAGATATCAAATCCCTTCAAAGACAGGGCATCAAAAGCTGAGCAATCTGAAAGATCAAGGGCCCAGGCTTATTCTAGTATATCTGAGATTAATGTTAACATTATAAATTTGGCTAATGAACTTAAAAAAAGGACTGAAAGGGGCCAACTGAATTCCAAGTGACACACGTGCTAGTTAATCACATCCTTATGAAAATTCACCTAAAAATGGTAAGCAAGACAATAACAGCAAAACTAGAAACAAGATACTTCACTGAGCACAGCCTGTCATACCTTACAAAGATGCTTGAAATTCCAAAGAGCAGCATTAAATTTCCTGCTCTCTTCTCCTCTCTCTACTACCAAAGAATGAAGACAATGACTATTATAGGTCACAACCTGGACCTCCTCCAGCACCTAGGGTTCTCACACAGTAATACTACAGCAGCCACAATTCTCCTGAAGAGGAGAAAAAAAATTAGTTCTCATGTCTGTAGTAAAACTAGTACACGTTACTTCATCTAAAGTTTTCTGGTCCAAAGTAATTGTAAAGATGTTCACTGAAAAAGTTCATTGATATTTTGAAAACAACTCTTCCCAACAAAGTCTAAGCAGGGAAAGAGAACTGAACTCCTGCTGGAAAGGATAAACTTGGGGGGTTTTATGCTTAACACATATCCAAAGAGTTAACTATCTGGGTCAATTCATAAAGAGGAGGTATTAACCCTCTTATTTACCCTTGCCCATGTTACAGAAGATCAAGAGATGACTGCCCAAAAGACTTTACATAAATAAAGGAAACTTCCTTGAAGCATAAATATACAGAATTCACTACAACTGAAGGGCATCAAACTAAAATGCTCAGGCTTTTAAAAGGAATGAATAATTTCATGGTTCGTCCTATTTAATGTAGCATAAAACAAGAATGATGAAACCTCAAATTGGGAAGAATTGAGTTTATTTCCCTGGCATCAGCAAGAGTGCCTTCTTTATCCACATATTCCACTGATTATCTGCATTTCAGTAATTTGAAAAACTGGGGTCAGATTCCTTGTGCACTATTGACACCAGTCAATGGCTGAAGCAGATGCCTGGAAAACTGTCCAGTTTAGTAGCTTACAGTTAATATGTCTGCTACAAACACTTACTTTAAGTTATTTCCAGAATAAAGTGTGTCTTTTCTTAATGTAAGAAACAGATAAAGGCATTAAAAATTAAAGATTTGGCTCAGTAGGGTCTGCCACACATGCTCTCTGCCTCTCTTTCCTGCAGGCTAACAGTCTCCCCTCTCATGCTCTTCCATACTCTCTACCTGTAGCATCACATACTCTCCTGGCACCTGGAAAGGGAAGAGAGAAATGTGAAAAATACATTTTTAGCAATGCTACCTCACTTCTTCCAGACTGAAGCCATCGAGTCTACAGAGTTGCTACTGCCCCTGTGCACCCTGTTTTTAACAAGAGATCTTGCTATAGACAGAGAGGTGGAGGGTTGCTGCACATCCATGAGAAAGGGAGGAGAGTGAGGAAAAAAGGTGCCACCAG
Source organism: Calyptomena viridis (assembly GCA_013390005.1). Lineage (NCBI taxonomy): Eukaryota > Metazoa > Chordata > Aves > Passeriformes > Eurylaimidae > Calyptomena > Calyptomena viridis. The sequence goes on from WEIV01029003.1 coordinate 70,297, forward strand.
ATGAATTATATTTGTCTTTCCCTGCCACCCCAACATATACTGTTATAGACTAGGGAAGAAAGAGTTGTGAGACAACTGAACAAAAGCATGTATAAGCCTCTCAGTGCCTTTCCTGCCCTACTGCACATTGATCCACATAGGAATACAGTTTGTATTGAACTGTCTTCTACTTGTAGGGAGCAGAACAAGCCACACTGTTTTCAAAGGCAGGTGAAACAAGCAAGTTCCTATTTTTGCTGCGAGAGAATGAAGTATCAGTAGCTATGTGAAAAAGCCTGATAGGAAGCTTTGAGGTGACACTTGTTACAAAATTAATCAACAACCTTATGCCTATCATTCATTCAATCATGGCAGGTGACACCTCATGCCAGAATTGCAGAGTATGTATACAACATCATTGCCTGAAGGACACAAATGAACTTAAGGCTTGTTTTTTCTTATAGCCCACTCAATTTAAAATTCAAAACATAGGTGGCATGTTGGATTTCAATTATCTAAAAAACTAATCAGATCAATTACCTTTGTGCTGATTTGGCACAGTTCAAAAGCCCAGAGCCCAGAAACCATAGCCAGACACAGGACAACTCACCCCACCCTCCCCTTGCTCCTCTTCTCACACCACTGACTTCTCATCTCCACCAGTGCTGTCACCCTTGAAACAATGCAAGAGAAGGATGCCATTGTGCCTTCTTATGATGACAAGGATGGAAAGTGACTGTGCATGAAAAACAATAGCAAGGAGGGAGCAGTTTTGTATTTATTCTCACAGTTAATTGTTTTAGCTGTGATTTTTACTCTTGCTCTCCCTCTTTGCCCTGCCCCACTAAGGAAGGGCTGTTTACAGGACACTGTCAGTTGGACACACGACACACGCCAGGCAGTGACCCACCCTGCCAGAGCTCCATCCACCACACCGCTCCCCTCTTCCCCTCCAGTTCCCGCTCAGAAAAACACGTATGAGCAAACACATACACTCATTAAAAATCAGCTACAACTTGATGTAAATCATACCCAGATTGCAGTTTCTGAGATTAGAGGCAAGAATGACTTGAGTCTTATGCCAAGACTCAAATAGTTCACAACTTATGGCCCCACATGAGGAACACTATTTTCAGATGGCACAGTCCAGGCTTCATTTGAAGAAGATATATTCATGATTAGTTTTTAATAAAGAACAAGCCATCCCAAGCAATATCTTATTCAGCAGCATTTCTAAAGGCACTCACACAATACTGTTATGAAAAAAGAGTGAAAGGCATTTTATGTTTTCATTTTTACATTATTTCATGAGCATACAAAGGACAGTATGCGATGACAACTAAAGAGTTATTCTCTACTTTATTGAAGGAACACATTTTAAAATTAAAAATCATGAACAAATCTACAGAATAATTCAGTTTTCATATCAAACAGCTGCAGACCCTGTAACTGAAATAGTGTGTCTAAGGTTATAAATGAAAACTGTTCGGTATCATTCCTTGAGTGACACATTAAATTCCTAATCCAGTTATGGTAATGGCCACATGTGTAGTTTAACATAAATTAAGAGCTTAATTATATTTGTGACTATTTTAAACAAAATAACAAATTCCTCTGTACCTGTGAACGTAATTTATAGCAAAGCCACGTTCATTCTCCAAAACAATCTATTTTACACTGCAGCATGGCACTGCTCTAATGGCATAATGTAATTCTTGTTGTAGAATGTGGAAAGAGTGGATTCACTGGTAGCACAGAGGTTTTGAAGATAAATGAAGATCCTATTCATTCAGAGGTAATTTCATCATGGAACTATATGAAAGATGTTTCACTCACAAACAGTACCTGTATAGCTTGAGATTTAAGCATGTTTTCAGCAACAACACAATGCTGCTAGATTGATTATGTTGATACTGCATTTCTCATCATGAAGAATTCCAGCTTTTCTCTTTAAAGAAAAGGGACTGGCAGATTTTCATTTCAGTACCAAGCCTTTGCTTAAGCCTCAGCACCAAGTTCAAATTTCTGCTAATGTTTTGTCTAGAGAAAAACCAAACCACAATTCATACAAAAAAATCACAAATCTGTCAAGGGCAATTAATCATGTGTGATTTACACATTTATTTGATTACTTGTTGAAATAAATAAGCAATTGGGCTGTGTAACACAATTTTAAATTGCCCAAACATCCTTCTGTCATTCAGGACTAAGAACAGACAATTCTGAAAGCACTTCCTTGGAATACATTAAGATCACTTACAAGCTCAAGCAATTAATACATATCTTAACATAATGAGCTGCAGGCTCTATAACCTCAGGACAGCTATGAGAATTTCCAGCATCCCGAACATTTTAGACAGCCTTTTGAGCAAGACCATGAGACTACCTGCATAAAGATTTCAGAAGAACCTGAAATAAAAGAGGCAGTCTCAACATCCACATTCCTCCTCTGGACAAGTTGGAACAGTGCAGAGACGCTCTGAACTGCCATTTGAGGCAAGAGGCCTGGCACAGTGCAGCTAATATTAACCCTCTCCCTCCTACTCAGCCACACTACTTCCACCAAGGCACTACACAAAGTGGCTTTACCTGCACCAGGAATCAATAAGGAGATGGAGCCTGGACAAGCACTCCACTCCAGACTGAAATACCGTAATTCACTTTGAATCCATTTAAAACTCCATTTCTCCCTCCTTGAAGTTGTGAAGTTGTTTTCTTCTTGAAATACAGTTGTGTATTCATGTACTGGTTTTGGTGGCTTTTTTACTATGAGAAGACTGATAAGTAGGAATGCTGTGTATTGGAAGCTGTACATAAATAAACAGAGAATGGTTTTAACTGTGAGTCATATCACCCAGGAGGTGTGTGTTTTCATGAACTTTGATGAGAAGAGGGCTGAATGTCTCACAAAAACAGAGCCTTCATTCTATGTACAAATGTTCTCCTTCCAATACCTGGATAATCATTACTGATTAGCATATTCCCCTGATTTCAATTCATTTGCAGTGAAAACAAAATTTCATTCAATATTAAAATTTTGCAACCTAAGATCAAGTGACTTCATTTTCAACAGGACTATATAATGTACTACTTCAAGTTAACAAACAAGGAGTGCAAACACCACAATGTACCACAGATAATGCACTAGCTCACTTGAAGTTATGTTGCATTTTCAGCAAATATAAACAATCTGAACCCATTAAAAGACAAAGAAATTGCTACATCAGTCTGTTTCCAAAATCAACAATGGGCAGAAATGGAATTAAAAAGCAAACAAGCAAAAAATAAAATAAACAATCCTACCAGAATCAACAGAGAAGTTCCATAAGATGAGAGGGATTTTTGTATTTGGTTGTTTTCTAACTAATGAAGGCACTAGCAAAGTTACTCAGCAATTCCCAGAAGACTCTGTTCTCCCCTCTCTTATCTGACATTAGGAGTCCAGATTTTACAGCACAGTGAGAAGTCATAAGTCCAATCATTATTAAAATAGGACAACCAACTTCTTATGTTCAACTTGCAACCCTCATTACTCTTTAATTACACCTACATTGAGAGTAGCTTGCTCTGCTGTCTGCTTGATCTGCTCTGTTGACAAGAGGTGCATGAAATGCCATCTGTATTGCAGGGTTGGCAAATTTCTAAACAGTCAAGTTTTACTCTGACTAGTTACTTACTATGGCATTGGACTGTATTCGTTATTTTATATATGGATATCTGCATATATGTCCCTCTGAGACCTATGAGCAGCGTTGCTCAGAGGTGCTACAAGGAGATTTTAAGAAATATCTCAAAGACTGGTTGCAGCATATTCAGAGTCTTGTTGGGAACCATGTTTCTTAAAGATTTGATGGCAGCTGACTCCACATGCTCTTTTCATCAGAGGGACTCAAACTTCTGATATGTTTTCACCACACGGAAGTTCAACAAGCCACAAACAATATTTGTATCTGCTCTGGTGATATTCATGTGCCCCAAATCAGTAACAGAGGAAAAGAAATGGCAACAGTGGGAGAAAAGTCTCAGGTACCAGCTCCTATTCCTCCTCCTATCCCTCATTCCAAATTTCCACCAACTACCCCCCGCCCCCCCCCCCAAAAAAAAAACAAAACCCACCAGCAAAAAGATAACTAGTAAAAAAATAAACAGGCTGTCATCAAAATAAAAAGTAAATTCTGAGAGGACCTCATCAATTCCTTATGCCAAACACACCAATATATTTAAACCTTCCTCATCATTAAGTTAGCAATACATAACCACACACCCTAGTATCATTTCAAAATGGATCAAAGATACCAAGGACAGTTATTCTTTCACAGTCATAACCATGTTACACAAATTCTTAAAGATTTATACGATTTCCCAATACAAAATTGTTCTATAAAGTTTAAGATCAGATATCTACCAGAGTCATATTTATAGTCATGGCTACTATCAGCTGTCCAGCTAGAGAATATTGAAGAAAAACAAGCTTTTTTAATATATTATAGTTAATTCATCATCTAAGTGACATGTGTAGGATAACAATGGACTGGAAACAGTAAAACAAAATGATGCATTAGAAAAGGAAATTTTAGGGTTATTTTGTTGGTGGATAGGGATTTTTTTTGTGTTTTAAATACAAGCCACACATACATATATTGTTAGATGGTAAGAAAATTCATGAGAACAAAAAAATACAATTGCTTGAGTAAAAAGGAACACCAAGATTAAGTAAGCAACCAAAAAACTTATTTGCATTACTGGGAGGCACAATATAAAACATACTGCCCCATCTATTAGATGTATCAAAGATGACTCCTCTTTCCAGCAACGGATAAGGCTATGTTCTTGCTGCAATAGAATTTACTCTTAGAGGTATTTCCTAGACTGCCAGACTGGAAGGAAAAAAGTTAAGAAATCCTAGAAGTAGTTACCATGATCAAATGATCCTAACCTGTTTACCAGTATTGTCAGTTACAGCTTCCAAGTGTCCTACTTTGGCTAAATGAGATGTGACCTTTTTAGATAGCCCTCAAAGACTGCTTGCTTGAGCTTCTCTGGGCTAGACTGCACACAAAAAGCAAGAAGCATTAGAACAGTGCAACTCCCTCCTAAGCAAAGCAGCAGCAAAGTTGCTTTGAAGAACAAGAACCTTACAGACATCCTGCTCCCCACCACTTCTGACAGCCAGGCCTTCTCTGCTAATGGGGAAAACATCCCCTTGAGATTTGGGGTTACTGAACCTAACAGGTTAATGGAGATTAGACAGACTTCACAGCCACAGAGGTGCTATTAAATCAATTAGAGGTGCAAGTTAGTCAATTATATAGATTATTTCTAAAAACCACATTGGATCTCAAGTCTGTATACATGACAAAATTGAAAGAACCTATCAGAGACATACAGAGATGTGATGCCCACAGCACTAAGAAAAGATGCCTTGAGTTTGTGGCAGTCTTAGCTTTGAGAATTAAATAACAGGCAAACGTCCAGCAAGGTGTTACAAGACAAACATGCACACCAGATGACAAAAGGTATGAACCATGCACACTGCCCAGAGCAAGAGGCAAGCACATACTGTACAAACACAGACCAATATAAAGAGGAGTACAAGTCACGGCGCTCTGCATAGGACTTTCAAAATCCTCAAGTCCTTTAGACTCTGGCACTCCGATGACAACGTAAAGCAAATCAGATGCAGGAAATAATTAATTGATTTTAGCAGAAAGAATTCTTAAATTAATCATTTAGTTAAATACAGTTATTTTAGCTAGATAATAATTCAAAAAACAAAACTGAATTAACATCTTTAGTTTATAAAATATGACATTTTACCTGAACAGCAAGGGAAGATGCATTATCAGAAAGCAAAATTTGTTCCTCTGTTGAAAGAAAAAAAAACCAACACACAATTACAAAAAACAGTGCCCATTTAGCTACTGACCTGTAACTGTAAACCCTTCTGGGTTGCATTTCTTATGCATAAAACAAGGAGCAAATATATAATTATTATGCAGCTGGACTAGAAAATCTGTGATATGAATATTAAAAAGAGAAAAAAATACCAAGATGTTTTCTCCTGCAAATGCAATTTCACTTATCATATATTATCACCAACATACAATAAAAACCATAACTAAATACCAGAATGCTTGACTTTTATGCCAATTACTCTTCTTCTAATCGAAGTTAAATAAAACCACATCTTCATACCTCCTCTGGCTAAAAAGTAAAAGTATTCAGAAACCTATAAAAGCAGCTTGCAGTTAATATTGCACACTGTGTCTAGGTCTGTCACACAAAAGAAAGATGACAAGTTCACTGCAATAAAAATTCCATGCTTAGAAGACTAGGGCTGCTACCTATTAGTCTTCATTACTTTGCAGTCTTCTGACAACTGTAGCAGGCTGCTGAGCCCCAAATGGGGGCCATAATGTGATCTGATGATATATGAAGAGCTGCTAAAGGGAGCCTGAACCATCCTAGCCTATACATTTTAACAGTTCCTTTTTACTGAGAGCCCACTTTACCACAAGACTTCAAAAATCTGCTGCCTCAGCTATTGGTGCAGTAAATCTGCCAACTGTGCCTGCAACCACATCATTTTACACTGCCTACAGCAGCCAATATAATGAGTCAATAATAAACCAAGGACCTTATAGGCCATGAATAGCTGGTTTATATTGGCAGATGCAAGCATCGCTAAAACCTCTGACCAGACAAACAACACAAAGGACTCTTTTAACAGTTTCTGTGCTTTCTTGCAGTTAATTATCTTAGTGCATATTTAATGTGTTTTCTAAAAATAAAGTAATTAGTAATTGCCAAAACCAATGTACCCACCCTTCAGTTGCTGATACAACGCAGCATTTTCAGGCCAAGGCTCTGCGGCTGTGGAAAGAGGAGAAATTAATTAAGCAAGCCAAACAACAATGTGCTTGCAAATGCTAACTGAACACGAATGTTACCTAGAGCAGGGCCTTAAACTGCAAAGATGCTGATGCAAGAGTTAACCTGCTCTAAAAATGTCCCACTGTCACTCTCTCCCATACTTCTCTCCTGCTCACAGAGGGACACCACAGAGCAAAAAGTCTCAAAATGTAATGCCGCGAGAAAAGCTAAAATTCAAGCTACATTACGGAATGGCCTTGTAATTTTCAAGCAGCTAAAGCAGCTATTTTCCCTTCACCATAAGGACATCATTGTGCACACTCCCATTCTAATTCTGGCCACCCCCAAAAGCAACTATTATTATGACAATAAAGAACGAACTCTGGAGAGAACAGAACAAGACACCGAGAAGAGCGGCACAGACCTCCAAACCAAGTGTGAAGAACACTTTGGGGAAATGGAAAACCCTTCTGCTTTTTACAGTTGTGTCCTCACTGGTCCTATGTAGTACCCACAAAGCCAGATGCTTGGGCATGTCAGAAATGTACCCACCAAGACAATCGGGGCTTCTTGTTGCTTTAAGTTATGTACTGCTCAACAGAAGAATGGGAATGTCAATATGCATTCAAAAAACTGCATCATCAGTTGTTCAAAACAGTTGAGCAGTTGTTTAAAAAAAAATTAGACAAGGAAATAAAAGACAATCACATCTTCCAGTTGAGAACCAATGTAATCAATCATACACCACTTGAGTATAAGGGAAGGCAAAAATAATAATCAGTACCAATTTACTGTTAATGGCAGCATTAAGGTAACAGTTCATCTTTGTTTTGTCTCCACTACATTCCTTGTTAATGTCTGATTAAAAATCTATTTTTAAGTATCAGTTCAAACCTTGCAGTCTACCCAAAATTTGTAAGCAAAATTAATGCTCTAATCATGTAAATTATTTTTAAAGCAATAATGTCTATAAATAGCTATGTGTGGTTCAAGCATAAATATGTCACTGGCTTCGGTAAGATCATTCTTTGCCTTTAGAATGCAAAGAAAAAAATGCACAATTTTCTAACTATCATTCCTTTTGGATAGTCGTGAAGTATTAACTTTTATGGAAGTCACACAGAATATAAAACTTAAAACACTGTACACAGCTTTGTGAAGGTCACTGCCTCTAACATTAAGGCACAGAGCCTATCAGAGCTGTACTTGTATGGGCATGAGAAAGCAACTAATCACATTTAAGTGTCATGAAAAAATGTTTTATGTTTAATTGTAGCAGCTATTGGTTTTACACCCTCCATTACAGTTTTGCCCTGGAGTAAAAATTCTTGAGGTGGAAGTACATTTACATCTCTAAATAAAAAGAGCCTAAGATAGTCTCTGCAGTACTACACCTTAACCATTTAAAATAATTTAACTAACATACATTTCTTCAAATCCACTGGTGTCCTGCAGGAGCAAATGGAATGAGCAAATTAAGACTGTTATTACTATATTTTAGCAAACTTACACTTAACTTATGGAATCTGAGATACTTACAGAAGTAACTAAGTCACAAAGGTATGTTAATCTTGTAAATGCTCCAGCCAAACAGTGCAAACATCCTTTTTAGATGCCCAAAATGGTACAGAGAGCTTCAACTGTATGGGCCCATTCCTACTGAAACATTTTGCCTGATCCTCTTCTGCCTGAAATGTCAGATTGATAACTAATTCTTGGATTCCATCCCAAACTGAAAGTGGCCTATTTTTTATACAAGCACATGGCTGAAATATTTCAGGACCAGGAAAATCAACTGAACTTTTCATTTTCTAACAAAAGAGATAGGTATATTTCTAGAAATTCAAACACTAATTCCAGTCTGAATTTGGCACTCAACTGTATGCAGCCATGGAGATACAGAGAGATACATATACACACACAACAGCTTTTTGGCACTCAGAATCCAAAACTACACTGCTGCTAAGGCATGCCATATTCATGCTATAAACTAAAACACAAGCAGAATATTGTTTGTAACTTGTTGGCCCTTATCAGCTTAAATTGTACTTCCACAATCTACTGATCACACACACATTTTCATGAACTGTATCTGCTGACTCTAATTTCATTAGCCATGATATGAAGTCTTTATCCCACGGTCTTAGTACAAAGAACCACACACCTAATTTGAGGGAAGGAAAGGATTCACAGTTGTGTACTAATGTATGTTTTTGACAAGTAAATGAACTAAGAACAGCCACATGTAAATCTCAGCCTTCATTATCAGTACACCTTAAACTCCAAACTTTAGCAGTTCTAAGAAAAGGAATGAGTACTACCCCCTGCACTTGGCACATAACAGTCTCCAGAGAGTGGTCGCAGTTCTGACCAGGT
>WEIV01029003.1:80562-90980 GCA_013390005.1 Calyptomena viridis
TCCAGGTTAGCAAGGTACATGTTAAATTCAAATATCAGCTCCTATGCCACCTTCAATTAGTTGTAAGGTAAAAACACGCAGCTAAAGGAGACCAGAGCCCTGCTGGGGAAGAGAGGATGAGGAATTACTGAAGGGTTGTCACATGCCTCCACAAGAGAAAGCGTGTAACATCTTTAATGTACGGCAATGACTCTTGCCTTATGAATGTAGGTGAAGACGTAATTTGTAGAATAATAGGCACTAATATTACACGCCGCTTCAGTTCTGTCATATTTCCAATCCATCAAGTTGATTAATGCTATAATAACTCCTCACAAACTTATCATTTGTGCACTAATGAAGTCAAATCCAGTTTATCCTTCGGCAACTATAATCTTCTGGTCGGTAGATGTTCATTTTCCTGCTAACCACAGCTACTGTGGCACTTGGTATATAAAGAGAAAATTAACAAATGCGAGGTCAATTCAGTTTTAGAAGCTTTCAACACAGAATCACACCTATGTGTTAGATCCTACACAACAGACATTTTTATCATTGCTCACAGGATGAAATAACTGCCTGGAAGCATGCCTTACAGGAATAGCTTCTCTACATTTCTTAAGAGTAAGGAACTATTTGGTTCTTCCTTCTGTCTCCATAATCAGAGGAATTACTATTGTGTGGTTTTCAATGGGTCTATCCCTCAGACTTGCAGTCTTTAGCAAAAATTGTTTTCCCACCCTACTACTGTTTTCCCATGGTTAACAAATTCAAATATTTAGTCTTTCATGTGGATTGTCTGCTGTTCAGGACAAGCAAACTTCATACTATTGTCCTTCCCTACTTCTCCACTACCACACTGCTTGTTGATTAAAACAATACCAGTTACAGGAAACAACCACTTGTGGGATCAGTCCCCCCGTTAACTTTGTCTGAAAAGACCTCGAGTACAAAAGTTACCAGGAAGTGAAAATTAAAGGGAGATGGAGACAGAAAGCACCACTGCATAAGCCTTGTTATCCTAAGTGCTGAGATTCACAGATAAAGCACCCCAACAACCAGAAAAATCAAACAGCAAGCAGACCACCAAGTCTTCTTTGGTTTTGTGGATGACTAAAAATGAATGAAGATTTCACTAAGCTCAATGTGTTTGTTAGTCAGTGTTTTGCTTATTAACAGTTTAGCAACAGAAATGCAGATTTCAAACCAGTAACAGGGCTCTTAGGTGTTTAGAAGAAAACTCTGTGAACTGGTATGTTGCATGTTCCCAGTGGAGTTCTAATTACTCAGGTTTGTAACCATTAAAATAGATTCCTAACTCCTCACCTGTCGTGTCAGAGAATGACAGAAAATACGTAATTTCTGCTCTTACAAAAGAACTTCCAAAACACAGAATGAGTCGTGACAGTCACACAAAATTCTTTGACACTAAAAGTGTATTGCATTAGGTGCATTTTTCAGATTTTGTGGTGAACTGTTTTACTTGAGCAACATTAAGGCCTGAGACAGATATTCAAAGAGCTATTTGATTTCAACATTTCCAGATGTTTCAGACTGACATTTCAATAATAAGATTCTATCCACCCAAATACTTCTGGGTCAGTAAGAGAAAAAAGTGTCCTTTTGCTGTAAGAGGAGATACTTAAGAGCAATAAACCCCTATCAGCAAGGGATCAGCAGCTCACCTGAGGCCTACACACATCTCAGCCTCAACTAAAGCTCTCAAAACAGGACATACTATACTTGCACAGTGGTGAATTTTAATTCAAAGAATGAGAGGCTGCAATAGCATTCCCCCAAGTGAAGTCTGCCCAAGAGGAAACACCACATTCCCAAGATGCTCTACAATGCCTCAGCCCCACCAATTCCATGCCTGGGTTGTTCAGGATCTCTTTATGAATGTATAAAACTCGGTTTCAACTCCTACACTCTGAATTACTGGGAAACTATTCATCCTCTGTCAGCACTGTCTGGATAGATGGGGAAACAGACATTTTCATCCACCTTCCCCAAGCAGCTTCACAATGATGAAAGAGATGTAATGAAATAAATGGTTTACAGTTATGCCTTTAATCCTGTTACTTAAAAAAACAAGACTCCGACTGTGAAAATGAGAAGCCACAAAACACTTTGCATGTTAAATTATGGAATATGCTAAAAAACAATTTAGCCATTTCAGCAGTCTAGTATGAACAGCCAGTTTCAACAGTAGGGTATGAGGTGTGATTTGCCCTGCTAGTCTGCCACTCATTTAACTTGTTCTCAAACTGGGGCATTCTTGAATATCAGCCACAGTCAAAAGTCACAGACCTCTGGATCCAGGCACCAAGATGCTGCCTCCTGCATGGGAAATGAAGTCATGAGCAAGTTGAAAGTTTTTGTAGGAAAACACTCAACTTGAAATTAGGCTGTTCCCAGCTCTTAGCAATACTGCAGAATTCTGGTGGGACAGGAACATTTTGGAAGGCAATGAAGATATAAATAATTTTCTGTTCTAAAAGTAGCCTATGCCTAGTAAGAATTAACATCAAATGTTACTATCCTGTTGACTATTTCTCAAGTACTCAAACTATACAGTGAGGAGTGAATCAAAACAATTTCTGCCCCAAATCTCCTACAAACTAAAATTTACCAAATTCTCAGTATGCCACTAAATTATCCTTTGATATCTTCTTGCTGCTTCCGTAACTGCAGTACTCAGTTGATTAACAATCTGTTCCATGCCATTCACATCAGTGAATGTGAGTGCTGTTGTGCAGGTGAGGCTATGACCTGGCCTGGGAACATATGACCTTCTCAGACAGAGCAATTTCATGAAATGTTATGAAGTTGTTACGGATCATATAAAAATAAAGACTACTTCTCTAAAATCACCACACACATTTCCATGGATCAACTTCCTTTTTGCGACATTCTCCTTAAACACTTAGATATTAAACTTACCTAAAAAAGGAGGAAAGCTAAAACATCTGTATTTACCAGTTTGGTTCACACAGCATTAAAGGCCTGCTAAAACAGCCAAGAGGTAAAATATTCTCTATTAAATAAAAGCAAATAAAAACAGTTGGCATTAATTTGAATCTCTGTATTGCAGTATTACAGCTGGAGAGATTAACTCAGGCATTATTTTCACATAGTTTCCTTCAGCCTCTCCCTAGGTACAAATTTGATTAAAATATGAGAATTCTCAAAACTGTTTTCTCATAAGAGTAAACACTGAAAAGAAATTTAGTCTTATATCTGGGCAACATCCACATCCAACAACATTACTTACAAGTCTTCAAAAATCATGAAAAGAGCATCATAACAATCAGCAGGAAAACAGTTACCCTTTTTGCTTTCCTAAGACTGGTGACGTGGGGGGGCACCTGTTGCTCAATATGCTCTAGATGTAGTAATCCAAAGAAAAGTACATGGAAAGCTATCCCCCAGACTGCAGAAGGAAGGAGGATTATCAGCCACTTGATTTTAAGATGCATCAAAAAAGAAGCAGTTGATCACTTCATTCTCTTCTAACACAAATTACTCATAATTTAAAGTAGCAATAGATTGTTTAAAAAGAAAATGCCAGGAACTGATGTATTTCTATATCTTTATTTCAGGAAATAAGTGGAGGGGTACATTTTGACTAATACAGTGAAGCTGCAACTACTTTGGGACCAAAGCAGTTAAAAGTATACATCTCATACATTAACAGTGATCAAGAAAGAAAGTATGAGAAAGTTGTGAATTAGCCTTCTTAAGACCCAACAGCTCAACCCACCCACACTGCGTACAGGCCAATGTAATTGGCCTGATCCTGCAAATAAGGGCCAAGAAAAAATTAAAGCATCAGCAACTCCCTGGCTCTGCTGACAAAGGACTAAAACGTGTTTCATAGTGCCCTGCCACATGAAAACTAACTTTCACACTAGTTAAACACTATACATTCAATCATGTATCAAATAATTACATCATTTGCTTAAATCTGTCCCTGGCCTCCTTCATAGAGATATTACAATTCAGATAAACCGTAATTGTTCAGTAATTATTGACTGAATAGATAGTTGATGTAAAGACTCAATCTCCAGCAGCAATTCTCAAATTTGAGTTTCCTGTAGCTGCACCACTGTGAATGTCAGCATGTGACACTACTGCAGCAGCCATATAGCATGACACAATCTGCTTCTTCACCCTCCAAGAAAGCTATTAATTGCATGTATTTAAGCATTAGTCCAATTCTGTTATTGTCTTTGAGTTGAATTCCAAAAGTATTCAATCCATGGTTCAATCCTCTAGGGTGCTCAGCTCTCTCCCTGCTGTGGAGGCCACAGGGGAGAAATTCTGTCAGGAGAGAAGGCCAAAAAATCTTAACAAAATCAAATCCATACATAAAAGTTGTTCCTAAATCAACATCTGGAACATCTTCAGCAAAATCAGAGAGCGTGCCATCAAAATGGTCTCGAAAGATTTATTTATAAAGTCCTGACAAGCTGAAGCTATTTTACTTAATTCTGATATTCTGCATAAATGCTCCATCTCAAAGAAGCTCTGTACTTCTTAATATCAGCTTTTTATAAATCTCTAAATCAATCCCTTCCCTTTGTGCTACTCAAGTCCCTTGCCCCTCCTTGGCCCTGACCCAAGAAGTCAAACTTCAAGCACTGGAGCAGTGAATAATAGGACACTGGAGTATGATATTCATTAATGCCTTAAGTGGGACATTTCTTAGCCATAGTATCTACATTTGAATACTTTAAAACAGTCCTTTGAAAGGTCTCATAGATTGAGATCCCCTCTTCTCCGTGGTAGTCTGACCTCCTCCTACCTCAAGGATGTTTGCAGGCAGTTGGACCACCACTTCTGCAAAGTGCCCCAAGGAGCTCCCTGCTTTCTCATCCACAGCACCCTGCTCTGATTCACAATAAAGATGCTACGCATCTGTCCCAACAGACAGGACCCCAATATCCCATACCTGCTCTAAAAACTGCTTTCCCACATACACAATTCCTGCTCACCCAGCTCTGGCCCCTCTGGCCTTTCATTAAGGCTCCCCTTCACTCTCTCTTTCCTATCTTGCCCACTGCCCTAAGCAAAGCAGCACCAGTCTCACAAAGGCGTAAGAAGAGCCAAGATCTGTAGGCAGGAGAGCTCTGCAGGGTGGAAATGCAAACAGTTAGTACTGGTGCAGTCAGCCAGCCAAGTGTTGCCACAAGCAGGGAGGAAGATGCTGCTTTAGGGCTCAGAGTCTTTAAGTCAGCCCAAAACAGACAATGGTAATTGCCATAGCACCTCTCACACTCCCCTCACCTCTGGGCAACACTGCAGATTCCCTACTCCAAAACCCAAAAAGTTCACCTTGTTCTCTTAATCATTTCCTCAGAGTCTTCCTCATTCCTTTTCCAAGGCTTTCGGTGAGCACACTCCCATGAACCCAAAGTTTCTCCAACATGGTATTCAAAAAAGAAATATACATGCAGCTGAACTTTGAAAATTCTTGCTAGGAATGCAAGCATTACATTGGTTTCAATGTCATTATATCACAGCTAGAAGGTAGACCTGTTAAAAATTCTCATCCCTCAGGACCCTTACTTTCCAGTTAGGTATGTAGATTTCAATTTTTTTAGCGGGGCTTCCCACCTCCCCAGTGAGACTTTTCCTGCATTCTTTCCAGCATCCTTGGAATTTTTTTCCTTTGATGTTTGCAATCCTTCCTAAGCATTTCACTAGGTTTTATTACTACATATAACTTCTTCTGGTTTGAATTAAAACATCTATGCTCACATGATATCTATGTCACCTTCCTAATAACTAGAGATCAGATTATTATTAAAGGTAACAATAATAAACATTTAAGAACCTGGTGTGTACTTTCTCTCTGTCCTCTCCATGGCTTGCATGCAGCTGCAGTTTCTCACTCACTTTGAAAAGAGACAGCTGAAAATGCCCAGCAATGCAGCAACATGTGACACCTGTTCAACTAGAGCAAAGGACAGCAACCAAGCTCTTTCACTCATTCTTGCTTTGAAAAGAAAGTGACTCACATGGTTCAAACCTACAGGAACAGACCAGCTTAGTGCCTGAGGACAGTAAAAGAACAGAGCGTCCAAGGACCAGAGAAGATAAAAGAATGAGAAAGAACAGAAAATCTGGTTCTTCTCCAAAGTTGTTCCTCTATGACCTCAGGCTCCTGAAGAGCAGCTTCATCTGAACCACCTGTCCTGGTTTCACCAGCCAATGAAAACTCACTTGCAATTCAAACTGGACAATATCATACAGGTGTTACTTTTAGTTTGCTAATTTTGTTACCATTATTTTGAGAGCAAATCTCATTTCTGGCATGAGAAAAGAAGACACTACTTTAGCAGAAAACATGTAACAATAAAATGCTGATTAGAGAAAGACTGTTTAGTCTTAATGGAGCCAGAAACATCTACAGAAGCACACTGTATTAAGCATACTGCTTAAAACCAGGAAATATCAATATCTCAAAATGAAATATGTACTGTACTATAATAATCATGAAAGTAATGTTTTTCCCAACCTAAAAAAAAGATTGGATAGGCAATTGGATAGGCAATTGGTCCAAATCAAGTAATGAAATAAGTCTGAGCACAAACTGGGAGGAGCGGTATAAGCATAAGCATCTTTATTTAAACTGAACAAGAGTTAGAGAGTTTCCTTTTAGCTTGATTACCAATAGAGAAGTGCATATGTAAAAAACACTCTAAGATAAAATCATGCAGCCTTACAAATTTGGTATTCTCAAATAAACTCAAATGTTTCACTACAAGCACCTCTGCAGCAGGCTTAAACAATCTGTACTGCCAACAACCTATTATAAAGCAAGAATAACTATTTTTTCCACCTTACACATGCAGAAAATGCTAATGTTTACCTATACACATTTTGATGCACAAAATGCATATTCAGTTTAAATGTTGTGTCTTTATGTGTGGGAACAATTTAGGTAGTCAGGTTTTTCTCCCCATGTATTTGTTCTCAGCCAAATTGCAGCTTGTCTCAATACATAAAACATGCACGTCAAAGATTTATTTGTTCTCTGGCACGTCACACTGGAGGGAGACTTGCCATGAACGTAAAATATCTACAGGCAGAAGGGCATCTGTTTTTCAAACTGGATTCATTTCCCTTAGTATTAAAACTAGCATAAAACCCTTAGACATAATGGCAATAAACAGGAGCAATTTTCCAGCAATCAAAGGATAAACAAGTATATTATTTTCTCTCTTTTGATCACTGATCTAAAATCAATGGGTTTTGAGTCAAAAAAAGAGTGAAGCATATGGAGTAATTTAGTGATCAATTAAAATTATTTTCAACAACCTTTGAGAGATGATTCGAGCAGTCAGCTTCTCAAAACTACTAGTTAGTGGACCACTTGAAAGCTGGCACTCTAGTTCTTCCGACAGTCACTTCATTACACTCCACGTGACTCAGTCATCACTTTGTATTTAATCATTAATGCATTAGAGCAGCAGGTTATGCTCAGCATGTTCAAGGGAATGCATGTTGCACTGAGAGGGTGTTGAATTACTGCAGCAGTGCAAGCAGGCCGAGCACCTGATGGTCACAGAACCACTAAGGCTGGAAGGCACTCTGGGAGGTCCAGGGCAAGCTACAGCAGGTTGCCCATCTCCACTTTGGTACTGAGCATCTCCAAGGATGGAGACTCCACAGCTGCTCTGAGCCACCTGCTCCAATGTTAATCACCCTCACAATGAAAAACGTTTTTCTTACATTCACATGTTTCATTCTGTGTTTCAGTTTGTGCCAAGACAGTGAATAGGTACATCAGAAGTGAAAGTACAAGGTGCAGGCAGAGCAAAGATAAGAAGCACTTTAAAAAAAATATTCATATATATACACAAAAAGTCAGCGTGTAAAATAAAGTTATGATCTTCCCTACTAAAACCCTCGCTCAGCTTTTAAAACATTTCTGGGAAACAAACTGCGGGGCTGATTGTCTCAAAGACTTGCATGCAAGGATACATGTGTTATAACTGTTACAGGTTAAGAGCAGCAGCAGCTCATTGCAACTGCTATGACAAAGCGACTCCTTCATGAACAGGACCCTCGATGACAAGCCAGTGAAATTTCATTTTTATGAACACTGAAAAAATTCTCATTCTTACGTTTCCATCCATACAGAACAGAAAGGCAATACTCACAATTCACAGACAGAGGGTAAGAATGTCATTGTTAAGTGGTATTTTTTCCCTGCAGATACACCATTTTTCTTCCCCACAAATATTCCTAGATTTAGAGGATATTTATATCTTTTTAGTAACAGAATGAAATATTCCCTACGCTTGTGTAATGTTTCAGTAAATCTAGAAGTGTGGTGGGTATTGGCCAAGATCCTGGATAACTTTTTCTTTGTTTCCATACAAACAAAGTGATTTTGCTGTTACTCAGTTTCAGCCTAGGTCTGGTACATAATATGGACAAGCTAGGAAGGTCAGGACCCACTGCAAAAGGTATTTTTTATTTTTAAGGCAGGTAACTGCTTTTGAAACTGATTCATTTTTGGGAAAGCAAAGACAATGCCATAATTTTGTTTTAAAGAATGTTTCAGTGGACAGGTCTGCAACAACCGATTTGTAGCGCACCTTTACAGTACGCAGCTGCATATCCTACAGAAGTACAAGATGAATAAAATAAGCACCAATCATTTCCGTTCTGCAGAAATGGAGAAGTATCACTGGTATTTTTATGTTAGATGCTTACATATTACTTTACCTATAAAAAGAACATTACTTAACCTGTGACTGACAGGTAAAAAGTGAAGTGCTATTGATTCAGGCTTAATAAATTGTATGAGGGTCCAGAAGTACTTGAGCAGCTCTGATGCCCTCAAAGTACCACCTTAACAGTAAAATTGTTAACACACAAGTCTCAGACTTGTATAAACAGCCTGCCACCATCCCAAAGAGAAGGTAAGAACCTCTCAAGGGGACAGAAGAAATGTTTCAGCACAGAAGTCAAGAGCCAGTTGTTGCAAAACTGTGTCTTCTTGTTTCCCATTCTTCAAACAGGCATTTTCCTTACACTATACTTAAATTTGGATCTCTCATTGTTGTGTTCCACAACAATTTGCTTGTTTAGCAGGATGTTGTTGTGAAATAACAGCACTTTCAATATGAAAGCAATGAGATGCCTACATAAAGTATAGTCTTGAGTTTGTATCTGTAATTCCAGAAAATAGCAGGTATTAGCAAGCTGTCACTCTAGAATATTCATAAAGGTCACAGAGCAGAGGAAGGCAGAAAATCAAGATCTATTGATGTCTGTCATTATCCTTAATGACAATATAAATAAAATATACTAAAGAGATCGTTAAAGGCAAGTAAATGGCATGAAACAAAAATGCTGATCCTGTGCATATTCTCCATATCCTGAGGATCCAAGGCTCTGGCCCCTGGAACATAATCACAGCTTGTGCCAACATCTATGAATGAACGATGGCCAATCCAAGAGGCCAGCACAACTTTCAAGCTTGTCTATGGGTACCTCTGCAGACCTTAATTAAAGATCTTCCCCCTTCACATGCCCTATAAGTCAGGGTACATTCACAGTAGAGAATCCAACTCAGACTCTTATGCTGGGGCCTCTACCAAGCAGCAGAAGACCCAGCTCCTGGAATAAAAATCCCAGCTTCCTCCTCAACAGGTCAGTGTCAATCAAAATGCTATTCCTTTGCAGTATTTATTTTTTGTGAGCTTCTGTAGCAGCAAAAAACCAAAACCAGAGAATAACAAGTGAAGAGAAACTGACAGATGCACTTATTTTCAGCATGTAACATCCTAACTGTATTTTGAACTTCCTAGCCAGGAATTATCCATGGTTCATGTTTTGTTTGGGTTTTTTTTTTTTTCTTTTAGAGCGTGTTAATATTGCTAAATAACTCCACGGTGATGCACACTTCTGTTTTATCTCAAGGGTCACGTCCAGTTTACAGGGCCCGGCTGCAGCGGATCACAGGAGCACCAAGGAGCACCAAGAGGCAGCAAAGGTCCCGTCACATTTCTCAGCTTCACGGGGGGGACACGGGACACACGGCACCCACGGGAGGGGATGACGCCGCTCTGAGCTCTCCCACACAGCGGGACTCAATTCCAGCTGAGAAAATTATAAACGCTATGTGGTTTTTTCGACCACTGAAGAAAATTAACTAGTTTTAAAGAGAGGGAAGTTATTAAATCAAAGTAACGATGCGCCCCAGCACAGCCGAGAGGAGGGCGCCCATAGCGGAGGGGACCTGGTGAGGAGCTGTGCGGGGTGACCTGTCCCCGTTCCCCGCCGCCGGGCTCTGTCCGGCCCGTCCTCAGCCTCCCACAGCCGGCTTCCCGCGGCGCCCCAGCCCCGTCCCGAGGGGTCACCCTGGGGACCGAGGCCGCGGGAGTTCGGCACCGCCGCCGCCACCCCCAGACCGCGGC
>WEIV01029003.1:91045-104169 GCA_013390005.1 Calyptomena viridis
CTCCCCCGCCCGCCGGCCCGCGAGGGCAGAGCCGGGTGCCGCCGGGCCTGTGCTCGGGGCAGAGCTCGCCCCATGGCATTTCCCAGCACCCAGGCACCCGGGAGCCGTGATCGCTCTCCTCGGTTATCCCAGTCTGAGGGCAAACCCCCCGGAGCTCACAGCCCGGGGCCTCCCGCGGGGCACTGCCCGCTCAGCCGCGGCGCCCTTGGACATGGGAGTCACAAGGGGAGCGGGAACGGAGCTCCGAAACACGTCCTGAAGTGTCTCGGGGTCAACACTTTAAAGGATACAGCTGCCGTTTCATCATCTCAGATTGAGAATCTTAATTCCAGAAGACAAACTGCATTTTGAAGTGTACACCTTGCCTTTAAACAACCATTAGTTTCTTAGTCTTAATTTTATAATATGCCCAATATGTTGATTGCAGAGAGCATAAAGGATATGTGAAATAGTTGTTCTATTATTCTACACTGCCTTTTGGTGCTCATTTCTTTAGCCAAGTTTTAGTAAGAATTGAGAGTATCTCGTTTTATCAAATAAGACCATTGTGAAGGACAGGTAGCAATTTCAGTCTTGTAAAATCCTCAATATTTGAAATACTAGAAGACATGAAATATATAAATGTATTAATGTTTGCAAAGTATGTGAAACATACTTTGTCTGTGATGTCTGTGATGCTTACTGTTGAGTCACTGAGCATTATTACTAATTATATTCTTCACATGATAGTGGAAGCATGCTATTAGAGCTGTAGCAATACAGAAGAGCCAGTAAATACACTGAAACAATGGGCTGAGGACTGAAAACAATGATGTGGAAGAGAACTGATTATTTTAAAATGCTGATGAAATCTCCATCTCTAATTACAGTAAGTTGAATAGCATCAAAATTACAGAAACGGCAGTCTTCAGAGTGGTTTTGTATTAAGATATTACAAGAGTCTTAAGCTAGTGTGTGCTATTTGAGTCTTTTCATCGCCAGCAGTACTTAGAAGGCTAAACAACACAAAACATGATGCAAAAGGGTGAGCTTGAACTAGGTATTAGCTGGGCCAAATCCACATATTAGCACCCAATTAAAAAAGAAGGTTTCTCTGTGGAGCTCGGTTTGATAAAAAGAACTCATCTCCAGAAATGGAGATGGATGATGCAAACTAAGCCAGGGAACAAAAATCAGGAAGTAATCTAGCAAGTATCAACAAATAACATATCAACAGAAATCTATTGACAAATCCAAACAATCAGCCAAAACAGGAGAAAAACTGAATGGTGCTCAGGCCATGCCTCCAACAAGTGGCAAGACACAGATTCTCAGGCTTCTGTCTCTGGGACAGGAGATTGGGGCAGTGCTTTTTGTTTCTGCATTTCCAGTCCTCCTCCCCGCTCCCATTGAAAGGACTGTTTGAGCAGAGTACCTTGTAGGAAATCCTCCAGGGAGATCTCCAGTGGTGATAGCTAGTAGTAATGAAACCAACTCCATCACCACCTTCACCTTTATTCCATATGCCTCTCTCCTCCCCCAGCTTTTTGAGGAAATGCATCACTGTTGTGAGCCTGGCTTCCTGCAGAGCCTGCATATGAATCGTTTCTTCAAATAAGATTATCATTAGCAAACATCTTTCTGGTAATTCTTGCTCCATGCCATGGGAAGATCCACAGCTTTCTCAGATCCCAAAGTCTGAACAGCAGATCCCAAGGTGCTAGTCCCTCTGAATTCAGTGGGGAGAGAAGGATGCACTTTCAGATAGTATTTCAAGAGAAACTAAAAGGCAGAATTATGCTGTCCCTTCTGCCCTACATTTCAGAAAGTCAGACCTTAATAAGGGGTACTTAATAAGACCTTAATAAAAGATGGAGCACAGTTTTCTCATAGCCCTTCTCTACACGCAGGCTGCCTTTACTGTGTAAGGTATTAATTGCTAGAGTTAAACTGTCCATTGGTGAAACAGGACTAGAAAACATATACATACATTCCATTTTAAATAGAATGGAATTTGAATAAGATTAATATTCTGCCTAGGGAAAAAAAAACCCACGTTCTTATTAGTTCCCTTAATATTATTTAGAGAGCTTTTAACATCTTTTGTTCCATGTTAATGTTTTAAAAAATGGATGGCTATCAATAGCACACACGTATACCTGCAGTACGAGTCCTTTTCAGATATTGTCACAAATATTTTACAAGAGAAATTGTGAGATGGCAATGAAAGACTTTTGGTCTCATGCATTTTTTCAAGCTGTTTTCTTTTTAACACTATTGTTGGTCATTCCAATTATGGTCTAGCTAGCCATATGTATAACAATACATAAGATTAAACAAATCACCAGAGAATGGAGGCATTTAAATGAGTTTCTCTAAATCTGAGAGCACTTCTAGATATCACATGCAGTTGTCAAGTTCGTGAAGCACATTATGGGGTAAATCCAGTTTAAGGTGGATACGATGGTATTGAGTGCCAAACACTGATAGCAAATGTTCCTCTTCAGAGCATTGTTGAGGTGGTAGAGGACACTGCAGAGTTGATCTGTGTTGCAATATAACCTTTCTGCATCCCCAGACAGCCAGCTGGGGCTGCATGCTGCTCGACAAACCTCATCAGAGCACTTTCTTAGCACACTGATGGGGACCTCTGCCCAAACCACTGCTCTCTATTTCCATACAGCAGGTCTCTTAACAAGTTGGGCCTTTCCAAGACACAGAAAGGATATCAACAGTATGTATTTAATTAGCAATGCTTCTCTCAAAGAGAACTGTGCTAAAATTTTACTGATGGGTGAAACCTCAGAAGAGTGCTTGTGTGGGACAGCTAGAATTTGAGAATAGGCCAAGCAGCACCGAGAGATGGGGTAAAAAAACCCGTCACCAAAACTCTTTCTCCTCACCTGGCCCACAGCCAGACTGCACCTCTGGTGTAACTTAGGGCATCCCAGGGGCTGCTCTGCATTGTGCCACCTGTTACTGTCTTTAAAGAGCAGTTGTTACTGCTGGGAATCTCTACAATGAAGGAAGACTTGAGTAAGTCCTTTCCTGCCAACACATCCAGTGCCAGGCAGCAGCAGGAGGGTGTTTTTAGCATGACTTCATGCCAGAGGTTCTCTGTACTCTAAACAGTCTGGCAAAGTACACAGAGCAAGAGAAACTGATGAATCTGGACTAGTACGATCATGTGGATCTCACAGGACATTTGGTATACCTTAAAAGGCAAGTGTTTGCCTATCAGCCTGTGTAATCCACTGTTCTTCACAATGAACAATGGTGCCAAAATTGCTCAAACATGAGCCAAGTTGTAAGTTTTTCAGTTATACTTACAGTTCTGCGAGTTTACTAAGGAGATACCATTTTATATGAGAACCTGAATTCAAAATTGAGGCCAAACTCACCTCTGCAGGTCCAGTGCACTTCCTTGGGAAGTTGCCATGTATCTTTTGTTGTAGTGTCCATGATGGGGTAAGAAATAAAATCGGTTTTGTGACAGTTCAGATGTATGTTACAATAGATTTTCGCACTGGTAAAGTTAATTGCATGCTGCTGACAGTATTCTACTTTTGAGGTAGATTTGAAGGGGTCTAATTGTTGTGTAAACAAGGTGTGATTTCTAGAAACATACATCTATTAAAATGCAATAGAGTATTAACATTAACCACTTGCACTGACAGAAGACACTGCATACTTAACTGACAATAAAACAATGCTGATGCATTTCCAACAACCCACACGAGGATAGAGTTTTCATAGAGTTTCAGGAGGTATCTGAATAACATTTCTGAAAGAAACAGGCAATCACAACCTGTATAAAAGCCATAGGATGAAACATTTTCTCCTCCCTTTCTCACCTCCTTTTCTGTTTTCTTTTAGTCAGCAGAGTCAGATTTTCAGGGGTGCCAGACCCATTTTAGCACATCTGTCATCCTCTGCAGCTGCACTGAGCAGACATCAAAGTAGCTGTGCAGAAACCCAAACTTCACTATTTAGCTCACTGAAGGTGTTAAAGCCCCCAGGCTCTTGCATATCCCTGTCATTCACAGCAGCTGCTGGGGAAGCTTTCCCCGTGCTCTGAAATAGCTAAAATCTTGAAGTCAGATCGTGATCTTCCCAGCTTTATCTGAGCTTTCACAGGGGAGCTCTGCAGTTTGGCAGAGCAGTGCAGAGCCTCTACAGCCCACCCTACTGCTTTCAGCCCAGGCCATCAGGCACCTCCATGGGGACAGGGACATCAGCTCATAGGTCAGAGTCCAAACTATGGGTAGGTAAGGAGGACAATTACTCTGGGCTGAGCTTTAAATAGATCTTCTGCCCAGTGGGTAGGCTGGGGTGGAGGGTTCCAGATGGGTCCATCAATGCTCCCAGGACCCTGACAGTGTGTCAGCTGAACATGGAGCATGTTTCTTCATGCAAGTGGTGGTTTCAGAGCAATAGGTTTCACATAGCTTATGCTTTATGGGATCAGGTTTTGTCTTTTAAACAAAATCTCAGATCAGAGGTGCCTGCAAGCAGGAACTTCCAGAAGGAAGACAACAGTCTTGCCCTTGTTTCTCTGCCTGTGCTACTGCACAGGTCTGTACTGCCTTCCTCTACCCTTTCTGCAAACTCTGTCTTTGGTTCTCTTGGATCTGACCTGTGTTAACAGGCTGTTTCCATACTTGTCTGTAACTTTGTAATCCCAAGTTGACCAGACACCAACAAATCTTTTTTGATCGGGACTGCATTGTCAGAACAGTATGAATGTCGAATCAGCAATCATCACTCTAACTTGCAGTAGCAATGACAGTAAAGGTTCATCCTGATATTTGTGTAGTTCATACTGCAGCAAAATCCAGATCCATCTTGTTAATGAAAATAAGAATAATTGTTCACAGTTTGACTGTAGGCACTGGTTAGACAAGTCTTTTCAAACTCTAAAGATGTTATCTGGAAAATTAAGGAGCTGCAATTGAACGCAGTTTCTGGACAAGTGTGGTAAACACTGAGGAGGTTTATTAATTCATCAAAGTTCCTTGTGAGAGGGTCTAAATCCTTTTCCGGAGGCCGGCATAGAAAGAATTAATTTTCTCCTTCTTCCTGTAGAAATGATCACAACTGCCTACCCTGCATGGAGGGAAGAGGCAGCTGTAATGAATTATTTATCTGTAACACACTGTAAGAGGGATGTGCTGTGATTAATTGTAGAGCTGGACAGGAAATGGTTGCCTTGTCCCAAAAGATTTTTGAGATTAAAAATGTGTTGCTATTCCACACTGGGATAAAACCAACCCCTTTAAAAGATCTTAGAAACTGAGAGAGAGCAAGACTCACCTGCGAAAACACCTCATCAGTCATAGATGTAGAACTCTTAGAACACCTGAAAAGGAAGTTTGGTAGAGAATTCATTGGATCCAAACCATCCCATTCAACTTCCATATCCTTGGGATGTGCTTTAGGGAGGAGACCAACATGCAGGAGCAGGGACATGAACCTTGTTGATCTTACATGAATGCTGTCTCTGCTGAGCAAGGATGGGGCTTAGGTCCTGGCTTTTCATGCTGTCCACCTCACTGCAGCAAAAGAATTGTGACTGCTTCCACCTGATTACTTAGTCCTCAGAGAGACAACCCGTTGGTTACACTGACTGTTTCATTTTTACAGCTGAATGCTGCAGAGCTAAATGACCTTTTACAAAATTTTTACCTCCAGATATAAAATTTTTACCTCTGGATGCGAAACTTCCTCTTTAAAGAGCTTACATGGAAGTGACTTTTTATTTTCTGAATCCTTTCCCCCCATGTGTCTCATAAATAAGAAGTATTTCTCTAGCTTTTTTTTTTTTTGTCAACACTTTCAGTTTAGATGTGTAGTTTTACTATACAGGAGTGCCATTCTATCTTTTTAATGAGGGCTGAGAACTGATTCACTAGGTACAACACATCAGAAACTTCAGAACTTGAATCTGTTCCATCTAAAATCATTGCCTTGTTCCATAAAAGGAACAAGAAAAGCTTTGCCATATCTTCTTTACAGCTATAGAAGTTCATACTTTACATAGTTTCTCCCCAGGGCATAACTGTGGTAAGGAAAAAAATTATGCCGATGGAAATAACTTGAATATATATACATTAAAAAACATTTTTGGTTGCAGGTATGAGTTGGTGAGGCTGGGTACCTCCTGAGATTTGAGAAGATGTGGCCCGTCAGATTGATCCTTTTCCTGGCACCAGGAGAAGGATGTGAGAAAAGCACTGGTTGTTTCCTTTGGTCTTTTTAGAGACCAAGGAGACAGAAATAAAAAGCAATTCAGCAATGATTTTAGAACATTTTGCAAATAAGATGCATTTTGAAGCTTTTTGAACACTAGTACATGTAAAAGGAATGCCTGGTTGAGAAATACTTTGAACCGTATGAGCTATATTCAGTATCTATGTGTGTGCAGAGAGCACAGGCTAGCTAAATTTCAGCCTAGTCTAGCTAAATTCCAGCCTAGTCCAGCTAACAGCCATGTGTATGCATGATGTCCCCAATCCATTACTTCCTCTCAGTTCCCTGGAGGCTGGCAAAAGTTACAAGAGTAATGTTGTTAGGATCTGAAACCTTCTTAGTCAGATGTTTAGAATTAAATGTGTTCAGTGAAATGAATGCTGGGAGAGAAGGCTTAGACTGATGAGTCAGATGGCCAGTGTGTCTGAACTATCACCAGAGCTGAATGCAAACAAGGCCAATGCAGAACAAGCCCTGAGACTGACAAATCCAGCAAATGTGAGTGTTTGGTGGCACTGCTTGTATGTCGTGTGGCCACTAGTGAGGCTCGGGGTAGCCTGTGGCTGACGAAGGCTTTAGGACACAATTGCAGGCTGGCAGTGACCACAGACCTGGGTGTCCCTGCCTGGATGCCCTGCTGCCAACAGCATCTAGCTTTGCCATGATGTTTTTATTAAATACAATGGACTTCAAATTTGGGAAAAAAGTCTTCCGAAAAACAGGCCAGAGCTATGCTCTTCCAGTTCTTGAAAGCATGGCCGTCTGCCTGTGGAGTGGGTGAGCTCTGTTGCAGGCCTTAGATTACAGATGACAGACACAACAGCATCACAGATGACACTGACAACCTGCAGGCAGGTTGTAATGCTTTTTTTTTCCACATTTATCACCACACCAGAGTTGTGATAGTCATTTTCTTATATGGCTCTTGCTGCAACAACATGAAGTCCTGAGTCAGATTAGTAAATCTATTTGATTTGGTACTACATTTGAAAAACAACCAGAACCACCAGGTGGTCCATTTCTTAAGTGAGACATGACATTAACAGTGTTCAACAGTCGCATCCCATCTTTTTGAACTTTCTGCCTGGTCACGGTGAAAGTCACAATGCTGGTTACAATTACAAAATTTTACAAAATCTTGGACCTATTATAAGACATCACCCTGTTGCATGCACTGTATTTGGGGGTCTAGTCTCTTCCAGCATGAGCAAATGAATTTGATAACCCATTGGTGTCATGTACTTACTACACTTGTACTTGGCTGAATTTCTAAGGAAAAAGATAGATTTTATTTATTTTATTTATAGGCTTTTAACACTGTTTGATAATTATCCTTGGATTTACACTTGGATGTTGAAGAAAATCCACCCCACATAAAGTGTATTACTTATAAATCCATAAATGTGTGCATATTAAAATAATTATACAAATACCTATGCTTAAGATATGGGTCTAATGCTAGAGATTGCCAGGATTAGAAACTGTTTCCATTATCTGAATAGTAACTGGGCAAAATCTGATCTGAGTAGTCATTAAAAAATTTAGTGATATTTTTATATATTTTCAAATACCACTCTAAAGTTTATTGTGTTTAATCTAGCTTACTTGTTAAAGGAACATAAAAAGAGGCATTAGGAATGTAGATTTAGTGTAGCACAGCTGTTAAGATGAAGAGTAATAGCTGAGAAGCCTTAGCTCTCGGATTCTTCTACTGTACCAATGTCACTAAAATCACATTACTGGGATACATGTGTTTTTGATAGGCTGTATGGATAGAAGGAGCGGTTACTTCTGCCCCACAGAATAAGGTCTTCTGATCCACCGAATTCACACATGGGTGTAATTTTATGCACACCCACAACAGCACGGATTGATGTATTGCAAAGGTCTTTGTTCTCTGTGTAAGGGCACGAGAACCCAGTCTGGGTATGACCCATGCTGGTCAGTGTAAGGGTCTTGTTCTAAGGCCAGAACCATGGGCCAGACTGCTTGAATTAGACCTGTTAAACATTTTCATAAGGCATGATATGCCATCCTGGTTAAAAATGACATGTTTTTCAGAATAAACTGAAATTTCTTGTGAGTTGTTATTTGTGACACTATGCTTTCTGATGAAGCATAGTAGAAAAGATCTGCTTTCCAGGTGGTGGGAAGTCTGCTAGGCAAGTAGAAAAGAAACTGACTGTATTTGTTCCTGTATTTATCTGTTTATTTAAAATGCTGGTTTTCAATCTGCTAATCACCTGTGGCTGTTGCCTTTTGAGGAAACAAAAACAAGAATATCAAAATTGTTTATGAAAAGTTCTTCAGTGAGCCACTAGTCTAAATTTTTTCAGTATAAAGGAAGCCTTGTCCTGTTTACAAAAAGGTCTCAGGATTGCATCTCTGAGATTTTTACACCATACATAGGCATAGGTTTTAGCCAGGGAAGATTCACATGTTGCACAGCTGAGGTTTATTTTGTTGACTTGGCTGGTGCTCAAAAACAGCAAAAAATTTCCAGATAAATCTAAAAAACAGTAAGACACTGGCTCTGGGAAGCATCTCTTTCCTATATATTGTCTAGAATTATTTGGAGGTCATTTTAGAGATGTGGTTGAGTAGAGGTGTGAATAACAGATGTTGTTATGATAGGGAGCAGAATGATTTGTCATTTGGTTCACCTTTCTTTCTTTTAACAGAGTGTCTTTCCTCGGCCAAAGAGTTGTTATTTCACTGACATTGGGAAAAGTCCTAAAAAATTATAATTGAGATTGAGTGAATCACATAAACATATAGCTCTATATAGTCATATATCACAAAGAGAATAGAATAGAATGTGTTTCCCATAAACTTCAGACATCTCTTAATGATAAACTGTTAACAGCCATGTCTCATTTGGAGTTTTTTTCTATACCTATTTCTCCTCAGTCATCAGGGATTTGCAAGTGTTCTCAGGATTTCCTTGGAATTTAGGCTAACAGAGAAGTGCAGGAAAAATCATAAGTATGATTTATTAGCTATTAGAGACAAGTTCTTGGAACTACAAGGAGGTATTTGCATTTTGTAACTTTGACTGCAAAGGTTTTTCTTAAAAGTAGTAGACTGTTCTCTACCAGTAATCTGTACCATTTTTTGTGAAAACCACGGTTCCAGGTTTTACCAATAAATAAAGGAAATGGCACACTTTTAAAAGGAGATTAAAATGTGGGGAATGGGTTGCATGTTTTTGTTTTCTGGCTTACTGCTGTGTTCTTTCATGATCAAAATAAACATGTATATGCAGCTCATACCATAAACCTGAGTCATTGGTTTGACTCTCAGCAAAGTGTTCCCTGTGCTGTATTTGCAAGTGGTAACATACTAATTGACATCTGCTTGGGAAGCCAGATACCCAAGTAAGCCCGAGTTGTTCCCTAAGCTTGGTTTGGTTTTCAAAAAGATGTGATTTTCTGTTATCACTCACCTATCCAAAGGATACGAAATCTCTATATTCACATATATGACTTAGGAACAATAATTTTACAATTTTTTCCCTCTTGGAAGCCTTCTAAATCAATATTTTTGTTCTGTTTTGGGCAAAATTGGAACACATAAAAAATTACTTTGTTCATATCCCTTGGCAGCCTGTGGCACTTCAACCAATAGTCAGTAGGCAAAAATTAATATATGACTGAAAGAGGATGGTCTTTCTATGGTTTCTGATGATAGTTGAGGGAAAACAAGGCCAGAAAATAGTATTTACATAATTTGTGATAAATTATATGGCAGTGGGTATCTACTGAGGCAAGTCTGGAATATTTTGTTCTGATTGCAGTAAAAACTGCAGCTTGTGCTATTACCTCTATCTGCTTAATCTAAAACTGTTCCCAACTGCTAGGCATCAAATTGAGCACGTGTGAGACACTGCTCTTGGGATTAACATTAAATTAGTGAAGCTTAGACCTTATCTATCATTTATTTGTCTCATTTGTGCATCCATATATATCACAGGCATCTTTATTTAATTATTCAAGAATTGGCACGTGACTTGCATTAGCTCCTTCCTCTGGGTATCTTGCTGACAGAATGGTGCAAAGGAGCAATATCTAATCCTCATACAGCTAAAACTCTTTGTGAAGAAGAAAGATCCTATTAAACTGGCCCTGTCATGTGAGCAGAAATTACACTTAATACTAAGTACTACTTCTTAAGACAGAATATAGTTGTGTTCATATCAGCAAATTGATTCAGACTACCATAAAAGAGTTGTAAGGTTTCATCTTAATTTGCAAGTAAATCTCTCTGTATTCAGTATGCATCATTTTGATGGATACAAAACTGTGTACTACTACAAGGTCAGCACATGTATTTACTTATTCAGGAAAATATATGTCATGAAAACATTAATTATAAAAGACTTAGTGTGCTCTAATGGCCTCATCCAGCACCACTGAAATCAATGGGAAGCTTTCCTTCCATGTTGGTAGTGCAGGACCATGCCAGCAGTGTAGAAAACATTCCTCTGGCCTAAAGTGCCTAGCACAAATGTCAAAATCATTAGGAAAATCAAAGGCTGGCAAATCAACAATCCCATAGACATGTGACAAATTTGGAGGCAACTGAAAATACAGCTGTTTTCTAAAGTTCTAAAGTTTGCATGTGAAACATATGCTCTGAGAAAGATGGGTTATTCTGGCTACATGTCTATGCTCATTTGTAGTATAACCTCCCCCAAAGAGTTTTTATTTAAAAACTGCTGAAAAGGGTTGGTTAGTAGCTTACTTGCCTTTAACATTCAGCTTGCAAAACAAATTTGTATTTACTTGAATTTTTTATGAATTTTACCAGATTTTACTTTATTCCACTTTAAATAGCATCATCTCAAAGAAAAAAAGAAAAGGTGGTATTATTTCCTGTTTTTTAATGAATGATCAGCCTGCAGTATAAATGCTTGTTTGGTGTCATTATTTGAACAACTGCAAACCACATAATTTCATTGCAAATAGTTTCACACAAGTACTTCAGTACTGAGAACTTTTCAGGGCTATCCCATGAATTGAATCAGCCCAAGGGACATGAACCATATCACTGTATACAGGAAAAAAATGTCCCTGTGTGCATGCAAAACTGCAAGCCTCTAGCGTTATTGTCCTTTCCCAGAACAGTCAGAATATGATGTGTCACCAAACTCTTCTGTCTTGGGAAATTCCTTTACTTAGATGTTCACTGCAGGAGAGCACTGTCTCCTTACCAAGGAGGCCTCTTTACCCACTCAGCTGTTGCTCTGCTGCCACATTATCACAACATGTCTGTCCAGCTTTTCGGAGCAGTTTCCCAGGTCTCCCACCAACTTCAGCTGAAGCTGCCATCAGCAGTGGCTCCCCAGTCCCTCAGCACAAGAGAAGTCTTCATAAGGCCTGTAAGAAGAAGGGTTCCTGGGGGAATGGAAAGTATTACAGAGAGTAAGTATCTCCTCCACTGCAGACTTTGATCCATCCATCTTCATCTTTTCTCTGTGTTCCTCTTACCCAGCAAGCATCCAACAAAGACAAACAGCTGTTGGTGTCTGGTGCTGACTTCCAGACAGAAACCCAGTGCATCTCACAGGTCCCCTTGAGGTCCATGCTATAATTTGTTCTTCACTCCGAAGTCCAACGCCCAGAAGTTCTGAGCAAAGAAAGACTTGTCCGAAATGGAAGACTTGTCTGCAAATAGGTAAAACCACCACATTAATCCAGATGTCATTCCTCTCCACATTGTTATGCTTTCCCAGTCACAAATGGGAAATGGTGATATTGTTATTTTATCTCTGAGAAAGATGACTTCGGGTGAAGTGACGATCACAGTTGAATTTTTCACTTAAATGAAGTAATCAGTCGTTACCGATCCTTTTTGAACAAGTATCCAAGTAAAAGATCCAAGAATCCTCTTGGTCTTTTGCTGGCAGAAATCTGTGGTCAAACCCAGACAGCTTTCTGCACTTTAACAGGTCTCTAGGTTTTGCATGTGGTAAGATTTGTTGCAAACTGATTTATCATGGTGCATTTTTTAACAATAAGAAACAAGGAAGTCTGAGAGAGCTGGATGAACTGCGAGTCTGGCTCTAGATGCTGTAAGAGGCTTTATACTGTCTTGTTGTTGACCAGGCACATGTTAGAGGTGCTGGGAGCCAGCAGAGCAGCTGCTGGCCAGTCCCAGGCCACCCAGAGTCTCTGCAAGGGAAATCCCTTGCAGAGTTTGCACCTCTGCGGTTCGAATGGGAAGAGGTGCTCCTCCTAAGACTTTATTTCTTTCAACATTTTCCCTGACAGTTACTAGACAGATTTTTTACTAAATCAGTCACGACGGGAAAAGGAATGGGAACGAATGAGGAAGAAATACAAGCATTAATAGCCTCTTTTTTACAGCCATTTTGCGAAGGGCAGGACAGAAGACAAGGACACTTTTTTCAAAAGAAGATCTTGGACTCATGCAGGTGGCCATCTCCGCCCTTTCCCGTGAAAGTAAGTTTCCCTGCTCTCCTCTACTCTGCCTTCTAGGGATTTTTTCCCTTCTTCTGTACCAACTCTGCGTGGGCCTAAGGATGTATCTTTTTAAGTGCAAAACGAAGAAGGGGTCGGGAGCATAGGGCAGCCCCGCCGCGCACTCGTGGACCCAACAGAGTTGGCGGAGAGCTCGCTGCCCTGCTCGGGGCAGCGGCCCTCTCTTCTCTGTTCCCGAGGCGCCCACCGCTGCTTCGGTCCGGTCCGACACCGTGCAGCGGCGCGCCGGGCAGGTCCCCTTCCCTGAATCCTCGTCAATAAAACTACACATAAAGTTCCAACAGAAAGCAGCGGAGCTGCACCGCCGCGGTCCCGCATGAAAGGACACGCCGGGTGCCCCGCCGGCCGCAGCTTCCTGCACGGCCACGGCGTCCCCGCGGGCCCCTCCGTGAG
>WEIV01029003.1:104659-116167 GCA_013390005.1 Calyptomena viridis
GGCCAATGGGAGCCCGGCGTGGGGAGCCCGCACAGGGGGTCCCGGGAGCCGCCAGCTCCCCTGCCCACGCCCGGCTGCCCAGGGCCGGCGAGAGGCTGCACATGGGCAGTCCCCTCGGGCCCTCCTGGGATTCCCCCGGGACAAGCCGCTCGTTTTGGATTCGACGGAGTCGCCGCGCACTTGGGACGTGTGCCAAGAGTTTGAAGGTGGGTAAGCAGGTGCTTTCCTGCAACCTGGACTCCCCTCCACGCGTAAGTCTCCCCCTTGCTCTGCTGCCCGCCAGGCTCCTGAACGCTCCTCCTTCGGGAACCCACGCGGTCCGGGAGAGCGGCAGGGTGCGCAGGCACACCCAGGCTGTCCACACCCGGAGGCTGGGCCGGTGGGGGAGCAGTGGTTGTGGCACCTCATGGCACTTAATGGTCTTGCTCCATCAGATAAGTGCTCTGCAGCCTCTCAAAAGTGAATCCCCGGACTCACCCCATTAATGGACTTTGATTTTTCCCTTGGCAATTCGGCATTGTTTACTTAGTGTTTGCAGCTGACAGAGAGCGCATCAAGTTGCATTGCCGAGGCAAACGATCCAACTCTCTCTTGGTTTTCATCCCCACAGAGTGGCAGGAAACAGGAACATGGTGAAGGAGGTGAAATCTGGACTCCCAAAGTGATTGTCTTTCCCTGAATGTCTCCAACTGACACTTGATCATCCAGTCTGAGCCACACTTGCACCTCAACTGATAACCATGTGTCAATGCAGTTCAGAACACCAAAGAGTGTGCTAGACAGAGCATGCTTGGGCTTCGATGACTTGGGACTGGACAGACAAGGAACACAAAGAAGAGCTATATCATGCTGCTTTGAATTAGACATCTTCTAATTCTTAAGAGGTGTATGTGGACTCAACTGGGAAATGCAAGGATTGCGCTTTATTAAAGAATATATTTTCTTTCCAAATGAAAGCATGAAATTTAAATGCCTTCATCCATCATCCAGTGCTTTCCACTCAACAGCTCAAGCTCTTGGCCAAAGTGCTAATTGCTGTGGTCAGAAAGAGGCTACCGATTTTCTGAGGACCAAACATGGTGCCATGGTGTCAACCATCATGGGCAGAATCCCCAGAGAAGGAAAAATTCCATTGGGTCTTCTGTGGATTTCACAGGACTAGGCTGATGACAGGAAAGTGACTCCACAGGGAGACAATCAGACCATTTCACTGACTCAGCCCCAACTCTTTTTTATAGAGACCCGTGCTCTGCAGCTCAGCCCCACCTGCCCTACCATTACACCCAGCTGATGATTCAGAGCAGATCTGTGTGGTTTTTTTCCTGCAGGACCCCTGAGAGGACACATCCGTGGGACAGGCATACACAAGCCTGTAAGGATATGGGAGCGTTTCCCTGCATATGAGCTCTGGCCAGCAATGTGGCCTTCTTTCAGCCCTGCATTCTCCCCAGCTCATATTACCCATCTACTATAAAACAACTGTGACAGAGCAAAGGCTGGCTATACAGATTAATGCTTGAAGGTGCTTGGACTTAGAATCTACAGACAGAGCAGTCACTGAAAGCCCAGAGCCCTGAAGCTAGGTGTTCTCCTGACACAGACTTGTTAATTCTTACGGGCTGTGCTGCCCTGCTGCACTAGTAATGAAGCATCACATAGATTTCCATTTTGAAAGGTATAAGTTAGAAGAACAGTTTAAATCAAATACACCTTGTCAGGAAATATGTATTTTGAGGGGTTAAATTCTGGATGATGCAAACTTGCTCAGCACACCTACGGCAATCAGAACAGTTTGGAAAATATAATCTTCTGAGAAATTGGAAGCCTGGGAACAGCAGGCTTTCTCTTTGCTTAGCAGAGAAAGGCTGTCCATGCAGGAGAGTATCTGTGCTCTTCAATCTCCCCTGCTGTAAAAACTCCTCTCCACAGAGAAGGAAAGAGAATTGGCTCCAGAGTAGGACTGCTGCTTTACTTAAGTCTTCTGTTTGCAGAACACAACTGGTTTAATTACACCTAAGGCTGGTTTAAATGCTAGAAGAGCTGTCTGTGTTCACATCACATTTCCATTTAGCAAGCTGGATCCTGTTAGCAAGTTTCTTGTTCATTACCAGTTTGTTTTTGCAGGACTGTTCAAGGGTGACAAAACCAGAAATCAGTGTCTAAATACAGGCAAAGCATCTCTTGTTGATGCTCTGGCTTTTGAGTGACGGCTTTTTATACACCCTGAATTTCGCAGCGTTCAGAATGAAATAGCTAAATTCCAATAATAGAGAGTAGAGCAACTGCAGGTGTTTTTTACAAGGAGTTTAATGAGAGAGAAGGACTCCCCAGAAGTCAAAAGGAGGAAGAAGAAAAGTGGATTAAAAGAAGTGTGTGAAGAACATGAAGCTGTCAAAGGCAATTTGAGAATGGCCGGGTGTTGTAGAGATGTCTATATGAGCAGCGAAGTGGTGGCACTAGACAGGGGAGTTGCTGGGGCAAAAACCTGTGTGAGAACAGTGGACCAAAAGAGTCCTTGTGTCACCATATTTCTGGAAATGAGAACCACTGCAAAGCCTGAGACAGCCATTGTGGAACCAAGACATGATGTGGAAAAAAGCCTGGCCAAAAAGCCCTAGTTGGTTTGCAGACACTTAAC
Organism: Calyptomena viridis; assembly: GCA_013390005.1. NCBI lineage: Eukaryota > Metazoa > Chordata > Aves > Passeriformes > Eurylaimidae > Calyptomena > Calyptomena viridis. Next base: position 107,298 of record WEIV01029003.1, read on the forward strand.
AGCAATGCCTTAGGGAAGTTGCTTGAGTAGCGTGTGTGTTGAAGGCAATGGCAGCCCTGAGCGACAGATATTGCTTTGAGATTGGGACATGTTGCCTTTCCTCTCTGGAGCAAGACTCCACCCTCTGTGCTGCTCATGGATAACAATAACTAACAAACAGGAGATCCAACATATTCCTCCCCAGTCACCAGACCTGGAAGGTCTGGTTCAAGCATAATCTTGCCTCTCTGCTGACACAACACTGCCAGCAGGGGAAAGCTGTTCTCAGTGGTATGTGAGGATGTACATCCATGGTGTTGAGACAGCTAGGGTGTGGGTGGGCATTCTGAAGGGGAATGCCTAGTAAACACTAGGGATTTAAGCAGTGGCCCTGTTAACTCAGACAAACCAAGAAAGGCCCCTGATGAAGTGGCGTGGTCCTGCCCTGCCATGTTACTCCATGGCTCTCAGGCCTTGGGACTGAGTTCTGCTTTTGCTGAATCGGATTTCTGCTCGAGTCCCAGCTGGCTCAGGCCCAAGTAGAAGTAGGAGGAACTACTGTTGAGTAAAAAGTGCTCTTTGTGTGATTGATGACCTTTAATAGAGTCAACCCCCCTTACTCCCCCACCAGTCCCACTCCCAGCAAGAACCACAGCATACCCACTGCTGCTTCTGATATGGGAAGAGAGAGATATTGCCCATTCAGGGATTAACTTTCCACTCAGTCCCTGGAAAGCGGCTGCAGCCAACGGAGCCCTGGTCCAGCCCATTTTGCACCTTTTGAAAGCAGAGGTAGCCGGTTCATCCATATATAACATCACACGGTGCCCAGCCAACCACTGCAGCTCTAATTGCCCCAGCAGCATCAGCCCCCTTGTGCTGCCCATCTGGCTCCAGCTTTTGTCCCCAGACAGGTCTGAAGTGGCACTGCTGGATGTCTAGGCCCGTCCACTGTGCAGCACACTGTGCCTTCATGTGTGTGCAGCCACTAGGCACACATGGCAATCTGGCACATAGAAGGATGGCATCACAACCTGCAGCTCCTTACCTCCCGAATCAGCCAACAGTTGTCAGCAAGACACCCTTCCAGTAGTAGACAAGCAGGCCCATCCCCTTTACTCTGTTTTTTTCCCTAGTCAAGTAGTCCTTTTTTGTGCCTGGATCTCCCATCAGGCTGTTTCATAGGGCTTCCCATGGGGCTGAAGGGGTGCAGAGAACCCAGTGGTGGATTCTGCCTTGAGAATTGTTGCCATGGAGCTGGCTCCATGACTCAGCTGGTCCCCAAGAAAGTCAGGGGACTTCTAGTTGATGTTGATAGGCTCCTTCTTTCTTAGCCAGACTCCCCCCTGCCCATCCTTGCCTCTTGGATGTGCAGCCTTCACCTTTGGACAAGGTTGCCTGCAGCCTCAGGGGACCCAAATGTGGTCTCATGGTGGTAGCCATGTGGGGTGACCTGGAGTCCCTCCCTGGCCTTCCCGGGGACCATGGCTGGGAACCTGCACTGCCCAAGAAGCACTTGCTAATGGAGCAGGAGACATTTGGCTTTGTTTTCCCAGCCCCACACAAGTGGCACCTACAAGACTGTGGCATCCATGGGGCCTCTGGCTGTACCTGTTAGGTTCCCCTGCCCTGCTGCTGCTCACCAGGCCATAGACAGCAGTATATAGATGAGCCCCTCTCAGAAGAGACAGGGTGCAAAGGGGCAGCTCCACCCTGCACTGGTTTCATGGAGCTAACACAAAGCCTCATCTCCTTTTTGCAGTGGGGAGACTGCTGCACCCCGTTAGATGGTGGGTTACTGTGAAGGCCAAACCAACAAGTGGAGACCCAAGCCCCACTAATATGAACAGAACTTGCATGGCCTCACTGAAGCTTGGTGCACTCCTGACATCTCTCAACCAGTGCTGTCAGCAGCTACTTATCCTAAACACTGCAGCAGCACTGCAGGCATTTAGAGGCTCTGGCTCAATGACCCTTTTATGGGTCTAGAGCAGATGGAAGGAGCAAGAAAGGAGAGGAAGAGGTGCTATGGATTCTATTTGTAAAGAAAGGCAAGGCTAAAATCAGCCCTAGGCCTGGCCTTGGCTGACTAGTTGTATTTTAAATAGGTGACTGGAGTTCAACACATCAGATGCTGTTGCAAAGAAGCTGAGTTCCTATTGAATGTGAAAGGGAGTTGTTTATAATTTATGGGTTTTAAATGACGGGCCAAGAAAAAGTCTGGCTTGTGCCAAAGTGTATCTCTCCTCTAGATTGCTGATACTTGTACAAACATTGTAAAAATGCCAGCGATCTAGCTAAAGTAACATTACTTCTAATAATTAGGTTATCAACATGGACTTCTATTGTATTACAGACAAGACGCCTCTGCCCAGAGTCATGGAGAAGAAAGTGAATTTATTTACAAGAAGATTCCCCCTTATGCATGCTCCTCCTCCCTCCCCACTGGAAATCAAGTCTGCAGACTCCGTCCTTCTGCAATATGAAAATAATTCAGAACAGTGTGCCTTACTAACACTGTGTTTGTGGACAGGGTTCCTCTGAAACTCCCTTCTTCTTCAGATCTGGGGAAAGGCTATCTATAAACAGCCTTTTCTTTCTTGGCACATTTAATGAAGTACTAATAGTGTAAGTCAGAGCAGACATCGTTTGAAGAACAGTCTACAGAGCACAAAGCAAAAGGGAAAAGAACCCTGGGTTACACCAGGGACAGCCTGGGTGTATCTGCTGTTTCGCAGATAGAAGCAGGTGATGCAAAAGATACTGTGTTTTCAAGAACACTCAAAAAGCCTGCATGGACAATTCCACTTGTGGGTACATCAATTACAGAATGTTTTGGAGAGACAAACATATATGTATTTATGGATTATTGTAGAAGTATAAATCAAGAGTGGTGTTTAGCATTACTCTTTGTGCTATTTGTATGTTTTGTTTACTTCTGTGTGGAGCTTCTAAGAAACAATTTGTGTGAAAACTTCCATAGAAAACAGTTTCAGGGCTTAAAATTATTAAAATATGTCTCAAAACAAAGTGGTTTATTCTGTTCTGTTTTGTTTACAGATCACAACACATATGTCCGAATTTGCTTGGTTAAAAGTGAAATTTAACAAAAGAATTTAACAAAAGAAATTTAACTTTTCAATTTAGGACAGCATTGTTAAAAAACGCCCAGAGGAAAAAATAAAACCCTAAGTAGTATTTTGAATCGTTACTGCTTAGCCGAACATAAATACCAGATGGTGAGGAAGAAAGCAGGGATAGGAAAGAAAAGAAGAATAAATAAAGAAAACTTGTCTGTGTTGACCAGGATTGGAGGTGGTAAAACATTTCTCACAATAAGAATGCCAGGACCTGTCATTAGAGGATGAAGTAGGAGCTGCAGTGTTTGTCAAACTGGAAAGTGACGCGTCAGACACTTTGGTGGGGAATACAGAAGTTTGGATTAATCTTTAACTCGACACTTTCAGAAAGAGATAAGAATAGTCTTCTCGGAGCGACATGTACTGTCAGGAAGAGACTTTAATCACAGCGTTTACAAAAGAAATAATCTCTGTAAATCCAGCGAGGGGTTCAGTACAGCCGTGTAACTAGAGTGGAGGAAACACGAGGGTTCAGAGCATAGTTCCTTTTTTTTTCCTATTTTTTATCTTTTTTTTTTTTCCCTTCCCCTTGTTAACTGTCCTGTTCGTGGCAGGGAGAGGCGGCAGTGCCCCTCTGCCGCGGTCAGGCTGGGCGGGATCGTCCTCGTCGGGCGCCGGGGGAGCTCGGCGGCACCGCCCGGCCGCTGCCCGCGCCCCGTCTCGGCGTCTCCCTTCGGCTGTGTGTATCTGATTGTCAATTTTCTTTAAAAGTTTATTTTTATGAAAAAACCCAACAAAACAAACAAACAAAAAACCCCCCACCAAACAAACGAGGAAAAGCTCGGGCTTCCAAAGATGTCTAAAAATTGATTTATGCTTAGTATAAAGACAACAGTATAAAAATAACAAAGGAGGCGGCAGCTGCTGCACGGATTGCTATGGAGACCCTAATGAAATTAGCACTATTAGAGGGTTTCTAATTTTTTTGCGTTCTAAGCTTCTAATTTCTATTTCAGATAGCCAGAGTGTAATTAAAAAAAAAATAGCCCACCGAAATAATAACATGTGCGATAGATACCCAGCCAATAAATAAATGTTAACCTCACCGAGGTTTTTGTATGCAGGATTTGATCCGAAACAAGATGGCCAATAGCCTCGCTTTGTAGATCGCCTCCTCAGAACGGCTGCGCTTCCAACTAAAGGTGGCTTCACCCGGCCGAGCCAGCTGCCAGCCAAGCCACCGAGGCGCTCGAGTGGGGCCAGCTGGTTAGAAATAAATACTTTAAAAATACTTTCAATATTTTTTTAAGTGTAACGGCTCTTTGTGTGATGCCACAGTTTGTTTTACTCTATTAATGATTTACGACTTGCTGTCTTAATTAATCCTTACATAAACTACAAACACCAGCCACTGTTACAACTGTTCAAGACTACTCTCTCAACTAGCTCAGACCGATTATACTAAATAGGTGAAATGTAAGTCACCACGGACCTGAATCGCTCTCCCGAAGTATTGGTGAAGAAACTCTACAAATACCCACATAAATACATTAAGACGAGGATAAATAATCAGTGATACAAAAAATGTCTCGCTTAAAATAATAAATACATATCATTTAGTCCAATGTGATCCTTACGTTACGGAAGAATTCATAAATTAACTTCTCTGAAATAAGCTTATACGCGGGCGAGTTCCCACGGCTCGCGACTGGTCTAAAACACCTCAGCATGACGCGCTGCTAACACTACGGCATCTCTAAGACTTACCTTCAAGTACATCATTACCAGCTTATAAGTCCCTCGGTTGGCAATATATTGCACTGTCATGCTTAAAACAGCTCTAAGAGAAAGGCTCCTGCTCACAGACCTGCTCGGGGCTGCGGAAGAAAGAAGGGAGCTGCTAGGGGAGACAAATCCACTAATACTGTTGGCACTCGAGAGCACAGTAACACTGTCCCGTCAGAAAAGTGAGGTAATGGAGAGGGAAGCGGGCCCCATCGGCCACTGCCCCGCTACAGATGCGTGAGCTTGGGAGCTTCCTGCATCCGTCCCTGAGAAGTGTGGTGAGAGGAGAGGTCCGTATAGGTCGGGTGGGGGTCGCAAGGTCCGTGGTGGTGGCCGCCGGGGATTTGGGCGGCGCAGCTGTAGTCCACGCTGGCCGAGGAGGGGTGCTGCAGGTGCCCGAGGTTGAACATGGGGCCTGAGGCTGGCATCGAGTCCACGAAGTTGCCCCCCACGTAGACGGGGCTGCCCTGCAGGCTGGGGTTGGCGAAGCCGCCGCCGCCGCTCTGCATGGGGTGGGGGTCGTACTCCGCGCCCGCGTAGCGCTTCTGCTGCGGCAGGCAGCTGCTCAGCGGCGCCGTGTAGGCGGCCAGTCCGTACATGCTCTGCTGGGACTTGGCGAAGGAGGTGGGCGAGGGCGCGTCGTAGCTGAGGCTGTTGACGCCGGGGAGCTGGCTGGAGTAGCCGACGTGGTTTGGGCCGCTGAGGGGGGGGCTGCGGTCCGGGGACTGTCCGACGGGGGAGTGCATGATGCCTTTGGCTTTCTGGTCTTTTTTGTATTTCATCCGGCGGTTCTGGAACCAGATCTTGATCTGCCGCTCGGTCAGGTTGAGCAGGTTGGCCATCTCTACACGGCGCGGCCGGCACAGGTAGCGGTTGAAGTGAAACTCCTTCTCCAGCTCCACAAGCTGCGCGCTGGTGTAGGCTGTGCGCACCCTCTTGGAGGCCGGCCCGGGGGGGCTCTTGTCCTCGCAGCTCTCTCCTGCGGGGAAGATGCACAAAGAGACGTTGGTCTCCCCCGAAAGCCCCCCACCCCTTCCTCCCGGGATCCCTCGGAGCCTCGCCGTGCCTTCTTGCTCTGCCAGCGCCCGGGGAAGGGGCNAGTTCCTTTTTTTTTCCTTTTTTTTTTCTTTTTTTTTTTTCCCTTCCCCTTGTTAACTGTCCTGTTCGTGGCAGGGAGAGGCGGCAGTGCCCCTCTGCCGCGGTCAGGCTGGGCGGGATCGTCCTCGTCGGGCGCCGGGGGAGCTCGGCGGCACCGCCCGGCCGCTGCCCGCGCCCCGTCTCGGCGTCTCCCTTCGGCTGTGTGTATCTGATTGTCAATTTTCTTTAAAAGTTTATTTTTATGAAAAAACCCAACAAAACAAACAAACAAAAAACCCCCCACCAAACAAACGAGGAAAAGCTCGGGCTTCCAAAGATGTCTAAAAATTGATTTATGCTTAGTATAAAGACAACAGTATAAAAATAACAAAGGAGGCGGCAGCTGCTGCACGGATTGCTATGGAGACCCTAATGAAATTAGCACTATTAGAGGGTTTCTAATTTTTTTGCGTTCTAAGCTTCTAATTTCTATTTCAGATAGCCAGAGTGTAATTAAAAAAAAAATAGCCCACCGAAATAATAACATGTGCGATAGATACCCAGCCAATAAATAAATGTTAACCTCACCGAGGTTTTTGTATGCAGGATTTGATCCGAAACAAGATGGCCAATAGCCTCGCTTTGTAGATCGCCTCCTCAGAACGGCTGCGCTTCCAACTAAAGGTGGCTTCACCCGGCCGAGCCAGCTGCCAGCCAAGCCACCGAGGCGCTCGAGTGGGGCCAGCTGGTTAGAAATAAATACTTTAAAAATACTTTCAATATTTTTTTAAGTGTAACGGCTCTTTGTGTGATGCCACAGTTTGTTTTACTCTATTAATGATTTACGACTTGCTGTCTTAATTAATCCTTACATAAACTACAAACACCAGCCACTGTTACAACTGTTCAAGACTACTCTCTCAACTAGCTCAGACCGATTATACTAAATAGGTGAAATGTAAGTCACCACGGACCTGAATCGCTCTCCCGAAGTATTGGTGAAGAAACTCTACAAATACCCACATAAATACATTAAGACGAGGATAAATAATCAGTGATACAAAAAATGTCTCGCTTAAAATAATAAATACATATCATTTAGTCCAATGTGATCCTTACGTTACGGAAGAATTCATAAATTAACTTCTCTGAAATAAGCTTATACGCGGGCGAGTTCCCACGGCTCGCGACTGGTCTAAAACACCTCAGCATGACGCGCTGCTAACACTACGGCATCTCTAAGACTTACCTTCAAGTACATCATTACCAGCTTATAAGTCCCTCGGTTGGCAATATATTGCACTGTCATGCTTAAAACAGCTCTAAGAGAAAGGCTCCTGCTCACAGACCTGCTCGGGGCTGCGGAAGAAAGAAGGGAGCTGCTAGGGGAGACAAATCCACTAATACTGTTGGCACTCGAGAGCACAGTAACACTGTCCCGTCAGAAAAGTGAGGTAATGGAGAGGGAAGCGGGCCCCATCGGCCACTGCCCCGCTACAGATGCGTGAGCTTGGGAGCTTCCTGCATCCGTCCCTGAGAAGTGTGGTGAGAGGAGAGGTCCGTATAGGTCGGGTGGGGGTCGCAAGGTCCGTGGTGGTGGCCGCCGGGGATTTGGGCGGCGCAGCTGTAGTCCACGCTGGCCGAGGAGGGGTGCTGCAGGTGCCCGAGGTTGAACATGGGGCCTGAGGCTGGCATCGAGTCCACGAAGTTGCCCCCCACGTAGACGGGGCTGCCCTGCAGGCTGGGGTTGGCGAAGCCGCCGCCGCCGCTCTGCATGGGGTGGGGGTCGTACTCCGCGCCCGCGTAGCGCTTCTGCTGCGGCAGGCAGCTGCTCAGCGGCGCCGTGTAGGCGGCCAGTCCGTACATGCTCTGCTGGGACTTGGCGAAGGAGGTGGGCGAGGGCGCGTCGTAGCTGAGGCTGTTGACGCCGGGGAGCTGGCTGGAGTAGCCGACGTGGTTTGGGCCGCTGAGGGGGGGGCTGCGGTCCGGGGACTGTCCGACGGGGGAGTGCATGATGCCTTTGGCTTTCTGGTCTTTTTTGTATTTCATCCGGCGGTTCTGGAACCAGATCTTGATCTGCCGCTCGGTCAGGTTGAGCAGGTTGGCCATCTCTACACGGCGCGGCCGGCACAGGTAGCGGTTGAAGTGAAACTCCTTCTCCAGCTCCACAAGCTGCGCGCTGGTGTAGGCTGTGCGCACCCTCTTGGAGGCCGGCCCGGGGGGGCTCTTGTCCTCGCAGCTCTCTCCTGCGGGGAAGATGCACAAAGAGACGTTGGTCTCCCCCGAAAGCCCCCCACCCCTTCCTCCCGGGATCCCTCGGAGCCTCGCCGTGCCTTCTTGCTCTGCCAGCGCCCGGGGAAGGGGCACAGGGGACCCGGGGGTGTCCTCTCGCTCCTACCTCCCCGACATACACACCCTCCCGCAGCTGGCTCCCCCCAGAGACCCCCAGCGGCCACCCGTCCAGGTGCTGCCGAGACCCGTCGGGGTTGCGCCTGCCGCGACTGGGCTTGTGGGGGAGCGAGGCGGGAGGCCCCACCCTGCCCCACCTGCAGCGTCTCTTAGGGCTGGGACCCCCGAGCCGGGGGTAGGGGCGATGACAGCTGGAGGAGTAGGGGACAGGGTGCGGGACCAGGGGCTCGGGTCGAGACGTTCAGGCCGAGGGGCTCAGCCCAGCTTCCCGGGTGAACAGTGGGCCGGGACAGGAGTGTTGGGCTACCTGGAGGGGCGCAGGTGCTTTTCTGCTTGGAATTCTGGCGGGACTCCTTCATCCAGGGAAATATCTGCTTGCTGAGGGTGGCGGTGGCCGAGCCTGAGGAGTTAGGGCCCCCCTTGGCTTTTTTCGGTGGAGGCACGCTGGGAGGGGGGTTGGGTGGGGAGGAGGGCGGCAAAGCCGAGGGCTGCTGCTCGCCGATCCCCGGGGGCTGACTGCCCCCGGGACCGCCCCCCCCC